>CM067299.1:81233342-81313474 GCA_034231615.1 Meghimatium bilineatum
ATATATATATATATAATATATATATATATATATATATTATATTATATATATATATATATATATATATATATATGTTTGGGAGAGCCATCAAATGAACCAAAGATTAAGCAGACCTACAAAAGAACGACTCAAAAGATGTAGCTTCCTACTCTCCACTAAACAGCTTCAGACATAGCTCACAAATACAGATGTACAAGACCTAAAACCACTAAACACCTTTACTACATATCCAACCTGGGATAGGAGAAACTTCTCAAGTATTATGGACAATATACCAAACATTATTTAGAAAACAGAACAAAACTATGCCAGGTACTACAAGAGGACAACAAAAAATTACACACAGAACGCATACAAAAATAATATATGGGACACATGGGATATACAGGTCGATCAGCGAAAGAAGCCGTATTAGATGGAGAATCGGGAATATATAGTAACACCAGATGTAACACCAGAACACCAAAAAACTAATCAAAAACACACAGACATACAATGATTCATAGAACTTATATTTCAATGCGCAAAAATAAATAATATCAACAGATATAACAACACAACAATCAAAAATCAGAATAGACAATACCGAGATAGAATGTGTGGATAAATTATAATATTTTATGAGCAAACATCGACAGTGCAGGAGACAGCAAGGGCAGAGATAAGGAAGGGTTTGGCAAATGCATATTGTAAAATAACACCGGTTGAAAAAACATATGGTAAAACAACAAAATAGAAACGAAACTGCTAATGCTAAGAACTTTTATTTTCCCGGTTGCGACATATGGTTGTGAAACATGTACTCAAGTAAAACAGCGTCAATGAAGATCTTCGCATTTAAGATGACATGCTACAGAAGGAGACTTAGAATATCACGGAAGGGAAAAACAAAGAGAAACTATTCCTAGAAAAAAGAGATATTATAAATAAATCGAAGATTCCAGTCTTGGTTACTAATCACAATAGCAAATAGAAAACTACACCTGTTTGGTCATATAAAGAGATACACCTGTTTAGAAACAATTGATATCAGAATTTCAAAATGACTCAAGGTCCCATATGCTAACCAATACTCGTATTATTATATTAATAAAATGCATGCACCAGAAACAGACTGTGACAAACAAGCATATGAGGTTATGGTATTGTCTTCGATCAATAAATATAGCACTCACATGTCCATATATCATTACACGATAAATACAATTAGTAGACACAAACACAAGAACCAGTCATGAATACAATAAATATTTTTACTATCAACTACATATTCAGTGAAAGCTATTCATCCGAGTATATTTTGTCAATGTTAGCTATTAACTTTTTTCTGTTTTACTTATCTTTTATTTGTCGTAAAATTATCATAAATCAACATTAAATTTCAGTGGAACATATGGAATAATGTTTCTTGCTTAGTGTATGTCATGATTATATGGTCCACCAGACCTTGGGATAATACTACCTTTTGACATGTAAACTACTATACAGAAGAGCAACAATGAATCACATATTACAATACACATTAGTAGTTCAAAAATATGATAATTATCTTACGTCTGATGAAATAAATGTGTTCAAATAAGACATTGGAAACATATATGATATCACCTACTGGAAATCTTTCGATACCAGTAGGTGATGAAGCAAAATAATAGAAACACATATAATTTCAGCAACATTAAGCAAACTGCGATGCGTAAATAAATGAGAGGTTTAACTGTTGTTAAATGTCTATACTAATGTACGTGCTACTGCCACAATATAATTACGTATACTTTCTATATTCAATATTTGATTATGTCAACAAGCAATTAAACTTTGACAATCTTAACCAGTGATTCAACACACTTTCTGCCAAGCCAAGGAATTTTCTAAAATTGTAAAACTAATAATGAAATATCAGAATATAGAAATGTATACACAGTCTAATTATTTGTGTATGGTAATGACAACAATGAACAAGCATTTGAAAATAGGAAAACATTTACTTCGTCTCTGTGGAAAGTACAGAGCGTGACCCAAATAGGAAATAAGTGACAGGTTTAAATCCCGGCCCAGACATCATTGCATCGAAACAATTAAGAACGCAATGGTAACCTACATATTTAAAACATTGTCTAGAAAATCATGAAAGCTAAACATGTATATTTGCTTGTTAAATACTGGTTTAAAGGTTACCAATTATTTTAAATGATTCACAAACGTCCACATAACACGTCAGACATGAACAAGAACAGGTATCATGATGTTGTACAGGTGCAAGCTCTTACTGATATTATCAGCAATGAAGAGAAAAAGATATTTGAGTTTGTCAACTTTATGACAATTTGTGGCCTAGCTGCTATATTTGGAATTATAGCCAATAGCATCAACATAATAGTATTTTGCAAGCAAGGTTTCAATAATACAGTAAATATTGCTTTCCTTGGACTAGCCATATCTGACTTGTGCTGCCTGATTTCACTACTTGGCGCATCTGTTTTGATCAATCCTCTTCTGCCAGTTTACGATACAACATGGATCTCATCAGAAGTCATGTATCTATCAGCTGCTTGGCCTCACGCTTGCTTTTGCAGAATTACAAGTTACATCACCGTTTACATTACAGCAGAAAGGTTTCTGTCTATTGCGTTACCGCTTAAAGTCAAACAAATAGTCACGGCAAAAAGAACTGCTGTCATTATTTGTGTGATCTTCGTAATCAATCTAGCAACACTGATTCCTGAGTACAGCACATCATACCTGGACTGGAGATTTGTACCTGGTAAAAACAAAACTCTTAGTGGTATAATTTACACAGAAAGCAGAAGTGACGTTGAGGGTTTATGTCACGTGCTACACGCGTTGCTAAGTACAGCTTCTTTTATGGCTGTTATAATGTTTACATGTGCTCTTGTCTTACAATTACGAAAGTCTTCTCAATGGAGGAAGGAGGTCACTTCTGAGAATCTACAAAAACAAGTATCAGCTTCTCAAAAAGAAAGGAGGACAGTAAAGATGGTAGTGTTGATTGCGTGTGTTCTTATTATTTGCTATATCCCCGGTGCTGTTATCGCCATGGTAACGTTTGTTATTGGGTCAGAGTTCAACGTTATGGGCACGTATACTAATATTTGTGAAGCAGTTTGGTCAATCGCCTTTTGCTTTCAGTCTCTAAACTCCAGCGTCAACATTTTCTTGTACTACCGGATGAGTTCCAAATATAGACAAACCTTTAACAATATCTTTAGAATATTATAATAGCATGACGGACACAGGTAATAACAGCATGACGGAGACAGGTAATGTGAGGCATGACTAACAGCTATATTATTATTATTTATCTGAGTAACAATGTCCCTAAGTACTATTGAAAATATATATACACTTCCTCGATAACGTTTTATTTTCTTTTTCTCTAGCCCCAGGAATTGCGAGAATTAGCTTTTCCTTTACATGTGCAGTGGGGAGGAAACTTTCTTTTATACCTAGGAGGCTTCAGCTTTCAGCTTAGTGTAATGGCTATTGAAGGAGTATTCTACTCAGGGATAGTATATGTCACTAGACGAGCGGATAGTTTGTCTGGGTCACCCAATATATGTCTGTCCTCCGACGAAGCGCTTCGCAGCCAGCGTGCTGTTCTTCGTGTAGAATGGCCATTCCATTACCACCATGTTTCCCTAGGTCATAGTCTTAATGTCTTCCGTTTGAACGATGTTGAGTAACGGTGACGATCGAATTAGACACAGGGTTGATGCATTTTCCTAGAGCAAGCGTTGCTTTTCCAAAAAAAATTGTGGTCTGGTATTGACCTGTGTATTCCTCGCACACACGCTTCGTCCGCTTGAGATGGTCTTCCAAATCCATCGCCAGGAGAGATCTGTGCATTTTAGCTCTTCGTCATTGCGTATATGTACTAAGAAATATGTATACTACGAATCTCGGACAAAGAGCTTCCTAGTGGGCTCTTGGGTACTGAACCTAATTCTCTCTGTTCGCGCCGTGTTCGAATACGGCCAAAAGTCGAGGTGGTTTTGGTTTGCAGTGCCGCTATAGAGTTGCGGCCCCCTCTACGTTGCACGCAGTGTCCGGAGTTCGAGTCTCAACACTGTGATTTGATCAGACATTGGAACAATGCGCTCTCCGGCATTTGTTCAATGCTTGTCCTGTGTGCTATATGGAGCAGTATTCGAAGCTGTATTCCCTATCTAGGAATGTATGTTCAAGTTGGGGTTTCCAACACCAATATCATGACTCCTACTTTTAATAGGGCTAATTATAATGGAGCATGTGGACTTCGGTGTGTTCTCGAGTATAAACAGCACTTCCGCCAGTCGGTCTCGTCTTGGACCGGACTATTGCAGCTTTGTTGCCACTGAATTTGATTCACACACTACGCTTCCCTGTTTTAACTTTTCTAGATTATGTGTGTACTCGTAAGTTCACGATTTGTTGGTGACATTGTTCGCCCCTCCAATGGTTCTGCTTTTAAGCCAGCTGAGACGGAATGCACAGATGCTTTTCGTCACTATGTGCTGACAGTAATGTTGGATGTTTATGCGTAAAGGTGTCAGAGATATTTTCTGGCACTCTGCAGGCAATTCTCATTATATCTACAGCATCCACATCCACGGATACGAGCATAAATGTTTTAACCAGGATGACAGTAAGAGCAGTTGTATTTCTGTTTCCAGGGCGAACCACGAGAATTTACTTTTATGATCTATGCTATCTGCTAACCCTGGATCTGTACGAGAACAACACGAGACCCTTTACACACTTACGTATTCTCTAGAATACAAATTGAGAATTAATCCCTGTGATATGATAAGTTGTGATCATATACGTTGTCCTGTTGGTGTACGGGATATGACTGACTTACTAAAAACTTTGGAGCATATGTAACACTGATGAAGAAGAAAACAGAACTGCGACATTTGCGTGCGCATTAAGGCATAGATCATCTGATTTCAGCTTAGGTTTGAAACATATTATTTGAGAACTACATTCGTAATAGAATAAAATGTCAGCTGAATATTAACTTGTTTTCGTAGTCATAATTATGTGCCCATGACTCGTCACCAGTGACAAATCTTCGGGTAAAGGCTTCACCTTCCGGTTTATACCGAGACAGAGGTTCCTGACACTCCTGCTATCGCTACTGTTTCATTGTCGGTGTCAGCATTCGAGGAATTCATCTCGCACACACGTTCCTATACCGAAGTAACACTCGGATAATGTGATGGACTCGCTGAGTCGAAATCCTATCCTAAGCATTGTGGCGATATCTTTCTGATTGATAGAGCGATTGACACGAATCAATTCGTCCACGCGAATTTGGTGCTGTGCATTCACCACTGTAATCGGATGTCCTCTGCACGCTAGTCATGAAGGCTCGATGTCGTTGGATTGTCGTATTTTATAGTCTTTGCCCAACTCCTGCCAGAACTTACATCCACACAGGCATCACCATATACTGCAGACATTCATCAATGCATGTCGATTGGCACCACCAGGAATTAAATCACATTACGTTGCTTCAACCGTGATTCCATACACGTCTCAATTTTATGGATGCCGTGGGATTGCGTCACGTTCCAGGCACATGGCATTACATACCTAGGTGGTCACTTCCTTAGAAAGTATTGTCATATAAGAGCCTCGTTGCTCGAACGCTGTTGTCAACGTTATGGCTCTGGAGGCCGAACTTTTCAATTTGCCCTGGTGTGACTAAGAAGGAAATTGGAAACTCACATATACAACACGTGGATTAACACACAAAAGACAGAAATTATACAAATAACGAGATCAACAGAGCATTTCATTATCCAAATAGAGATCACTCAAATAAAAGAAATCAAACACGTCAAGTGCATAGGAAGTATCTTCAAAGAAGTTGAACGACTCGACAGAGAAACAGAAACAAGATGTCAAAAGGCAAATTCTTTAACATACCAGTTGTCACCTTTGCTATTACACCCAAAAATCAACATGGACGTAAAGAAACAAATGATTAAGAAAATCTTTATACCAACACTATGCTACCAATGTCATACTTGGAAACTGACTTCTATACATAAGAGAAAGATCGAAACTTGCGAAATTAAAACACATGTCTACACTATAAAACATAATGACTAAATAGAAAAACGAGTCTTTTGTATGAATCGTTTGACTATTCCCGTTAATTTTATTCGTCATAATGACTAAACTTTGTCTGACAGCAAAAGAAAATCAAAAGACTTGTCAAATGAGTAATTTTAGAAGGCAGTATTTCCCATTAGCCAATATGTTTTATTCTGTTGGCGGTCGTGATAAAACTTCAACAAAAGCTATGTTCATTCATTTTTTCATATTCCTTTTGCGCTGAAGTTAGCGTATAGGGCAGAGGTCACATCTCTCCAATTATGTCTGTTCAAAGCTAATCTATGCAGCTCTTGAATAGTATGAATATTGGTTATTTTGCATTCTCTAAGTATTGTTCTTCTAAATGTTTCTTGTGGTCTACCCCTTGCTCTTTTGTCTGTAGGTATACATTGAAGAGATTGGTGGTGTATTGGTGTTTGCGCGTAGGACATACCCGATGCAGGACCAACGGTGATTTCTGATAACATCTGTGATGAAATTTTGATGTGTCTCATCTCTTATTTTATCATTCGATTTGAATTCACTCCAATGGGTGTTCGTTATCCTGGTGTTATCAATGGGTGTTAGACATTTGTTATCGAAACTCAGTAATTTCTTTTCTGAAGATAGAGCTTTTCCAGCTCTCACATACACATTATAGCATCGCAATAACGCAGGAATTAAATAAACGCTTTTTCGTGCGTGTGCTGATTGACTTTGACTTCTAGATATTAGACAGTCTGTTAAATGCACTTGATGCTATGGCAATGCGAGTTCTAATTCCTGTCATGACATCACCATCGAGTGTTAATTTGCTTCCTAGATAGAAGAATGTGTGTATTTTTCCAAGTTGTTGTCCATTTCGTTAGGTGAATTGGTGAAGTCCATAATTTTTGTTTTTGATGAAATTATTAGGAGACCTAATTGTCCTGCGATGAGTTTTAACCTATCAGTATTTGTTTGTGCATCTTGATGGTGTTCACTCAATAGTGCAAGATCATCGGCAAAATCCGGGTCTTCTAAGGTTGTTTTATTTATCCATTTGATTCCTAAATTTGTGTTGGATGTGCTTTTTCTCATAGCACAGTCCATTGCGATATTGAATAGTAATGGTGACATAGGGCAGCCTTGTTTAACACCAGTAATCACAGGAAACCATTCTGATTTGCCTTTTTATGTTCACACCGCATTTTGATGTGGTATAGAATGATTTTATCACATTTATATATTTGTTTTGGAATCGGTATATTTTTAAAATTTCCCAAAGCGATGGTCGATGGATGCTGTCGAAGGCATGTTGAAAATCAACGTAGTTTATTATGAGATTAGATCTAAATTCTAGACATTCTTCCATTATTGTTCCGAGAGTGAATACATGGTCGAGGCAGGAACGATCTGGTCTAAAGCGTGATTGCTCTTCCCTAAGTCTTTTGTCTAAGGATAACTTTAATCTTGAAAGTATCATATTACAAAGAATTTTACCAGGTACGGATAGCAGTGTGATTCCCCTCCAGTTATCACAAACAGTTATGTATTGTACATGATATGTTTCTATTGTTATTATAATATTTGCTGACGATTCATTTCTGAAGAACCTTGTCTTATTGGTTTGTTTCTTCTGCATATGACACGTGTATGTTTTTGTTGAAGTTAATAATATTATATATTGGCATGATACCATGAATAATTTCTCAATCATCATCACTTCTAAAACGTTGGCTAATTGTTGATGTATCATCTAATCAACATGTTTGATATCTTGAATTTTTAATGCATACACTATGTCATGAGTAGCATAAATATATTTAAGAGACCTGCCAAAATAACTTGCTAACTGAAAACAATATACATGCAATACAATGATGTATGCGGTACACAAATACTGCATGATATGGGGTGCAAAGGGAACGCATTGCTCTAGGCGGACCCAGGGTTAGCAGATAACCAAGATCCCAAATGTACCTCCACGCGGTGCACCCTGGAAACAGAAATACAGCATCTCGAGCTGATTCTGGCCAAATCATTTGGAGATCGTGTCCGAGAATGTGGAGGTAGCAGCTGGAAAGAGATTTGACTGCACAAGAGACATACAATATCTCCGACACCACCAGCATCACCACATATAGCGACACTGTCGACATACAGTAAAGCTAGTCAGTCTAGTCCGAACATTGGATGGGCGGCCAATGTAAAATGCACGTAAAGGTAGATGCATGGCGTGAGACAAATAGATTTCATACCGAGTACAATGAAACAATGAAAGGGCAGAACAGCGCTAGAGGGCAGCGTGAACTATAAATAGAAAGTGAAAAGTCTCTAGGAAAGGGGAACTACAAGCTCCGTCAGCTCGAGACTAGCATCTAGTTACCTGAGTTCCTTACATGCAGAAACCAAGACCCATTCATTGGCGTTTGGTAAAGCAAGAAGAACTAATCCAACTCTAATGTCGAGCCTTCCTAAACCGGAAAATTGCTCGCGAAGAGAAAGGGTTCTGTACCCGATGGGCTTAGGCAAGAAAGGGACAACGATGGTAGCCCTGGCCCAACTCTACTGTCAGGTTTTCCTACACCGGAAATACACTTGCAGAGAGAAAGGGTTCAGTACCTGATGGGCTCAGGCGCTATTGGAACAATGACGATCAGCTCGAGAACGCCTTGCTCTCAAACGCGTGGTGTGGGACTCGAACTTGGACAAGGGGTACACGATGTCGGTGAATGATACCTCGGCTAAAAGGGCGAAAGAGCCAGGGCCCAACACCTCTGTTGAGTTCTTCCCCTTAAGGAACCAGGCTGACGGATGAGAAACGGTTCAGTACCCAATGGGCACAGGCACAGCACGTCCAATTACACGAAGCAAGTTCATAGACAGTGGAACACCTCGTACGAGTCAGACGAGAGGAAAAATCGTCTGGGCGAAGAGTCGCCACTACGCGTGCCTGGAGACAGATATAGAGGCTGTCACAAACTAAGGGTAGCCCACCCGAATTGTCAAGGCATGCCGAAATCGGATGTGCTAGGCCTACAAGGCGCATAACGGTGGCACAACGTAATCACGCTCCCGGCGGAAATCGCACGGACACCCGTGATGGTTACAATGGAGCGAACATAAAACAAACAAACATATGTTGATATGATCTGTTTTAGCGCAATTATATTAACCCTTGAAAGACTTCTTTAAATTATATTCGTGTTCAATTATTTAGGGACACATTGTCCATTTTGGGCGATTTTGCAATTCCTTTTTCTAAAATTTATTTGTGTTAGTCATTTCGGCTTAGCTTAACCAAATATCAGAACTCTATGTGACACATGATACAAGTTAAATAAGTTTAGAGATAACTCTTCGAAGTTACATGTATTTGGGTCTCTCGATTTCAAACTAACATATAACATATCCGTATAAAGAGGGAGAAGCGAGCTACGCAACACAGCGCTGTCCTTGCTGCACATCAACTCACGATATATTATTGGAAACATCGTTGTTGTATGTGGGACACTGGCAACGAAATCATCTTTAGAAGTAGGAATGTACTATACTGTTTGTTTGTTTTTTAAATTTGCATCTGTGATGGCCAAGGTACTAGGAGCACATCATGCGCAGGCAATATTGCATCCTGTCCGTTCAGAAAGCAAAGCTCAACTACTAAAATGTGTGCTAAAAACTACTACAGCTATAACATTCTGGGCTGATCACTACATCCTGAATAAGACATGCTAAGAATTACTTTCAGGCTGCTTTATAAAAACTTAGCTGGGGCATAGCACAAAAAATGTGGTGAACCACTGGTAGAGACTGTTAAGCACTGCCCACCTCACAACTATAGGGATTACCTCATCACCATTGTCATCATTGTCATATATGTCAAATCAAGTCAAATCATGCCTCCTCAACTGAAATTGTTCATTATGAATTTTCCAGACTTTCGTTTATTTTTATTGAGCGTACTACTATCGCCCCATCTCTTTATCTAGTTAGCACACTTGTATTTGTGTTTGCGTCTTGCTAACATCATTTCTCTCTCTTGCTGGTCATGCATGTGGATATCTTTTAGTTATTTTGTTTCAATATATTTTATAACTTCTCTCCATAATATCATTTCCCCAAAAACATACTTTTATGTTTGTTGTCTTTAAGAAAGATGAACAATACTTCTCTATACCAAGATCTCAAAGATGTTAAATATGTCCGATATATATTTTATATAATTATCCAGTTTAAAAGAAAAACAACATACATCACGATTACTAAAGAACAATATTTTCTCAATGATTGGCAAATTATTGGCCTGGCCTAGTATCGTAAAACGTATTGTAATATTCTGTGATGTCATAGAAAATAACCCACTATTACTTCATTTAAAGTATATCATGATACACATAAACTTACTGATTAGTTCACGTGTAATATGGTTCCAGGTATGCATAGTCTGGTATAAAACCGGTATATTAATGTTTTTATGGGTGTGGTGTCTTTTTCTAAAAAAAAAGTTTGGTTTGGATGGGAAACTTTATTTGAACAATTACAAACATATATTGTGTGTATCATGTGACGTGTTCTCTCCAGAACGAAGTCTTCCGCATGCTTCTTCTGAAATTATCGCGGACATTGGCAAGTTGTCGCGATTCCTCTAGCGAAATTTGCATGCATTCCTGAATATCTCTTGTCCAACGTAGTCGTGGTCGGCGTCTGCCTCTAGTGCCTCCCACCGCCCCCTCTATAGTTAAAAATTTCAATACATGCATCATACCATTCAAGCCATGCATGGCATTGAGAGATTCGTAGATCCATCGAAAACCATATGACTTTACATGGAATCAATTCTTAAAATTGTAAACACACAAATTAGCAAGATAGGAATTCAATCGGTTTATTGTAAAGCAAAATATGTGCAATAAATTTCTAAATAAACATCCACTGATTAGTTGAGTTTATTTTATAAATAGATGTAAACTTGATGTTATGTTATCTCGAATGCATATGGACACATGTGCACAGACTATCCCACGTGAACAGTGCTATGAATACGTCATCAGTAAGTGAAACTATGTTTTACCCACAGAAATCCTAATAAAGTTCTGACGTTATGTTATGTATGTAATTCTCTCATTTTGCTAAGAAATTTAATGACCATGTTTTGTAAACAGTCGTTGAAGGAGAGGTTTTACCAGTCTTTGCCTGAATTACTAGTAATAAATGATATGTTGATTTTATAAGGATGGATTTGTACATCATAACCCTTCTCCCTTATCTACGGGATTGAACGTGACATACTCATAGCACGATGTTGTATTAAGACCAGACACTTTCATCTACACATGATAATGTTAACTTGTATGGAAGTTGAGTAGACAGCTTTCACATTCATTATATTAAATCATATTTCATTAGCACTTCGAAATTACTTATCTCTGCAAATATATAATGCATGTAATGTAAATGGTGTATGTGAATAGGAAATGGTACATACCTTTATATGAATTTAATTTTTCATTAAATTGCAGTCACTTGTTTAAATTGTAGTAGATTTTTTTTCCAATTAATATTAAAAGTCTACTTGCCAGCACACTTCTCAAACACATTTTTAAAGATAGTTACAGTAGATTATAATACAAGATTTATAGGTGAATTGTTTGTCATGTCATACAATTGACATAGTTTCAGCTTAAAATTGAGGACTTATGTACTCTTGAACAAAAGGGCGCTGTTACGGTTGTAATCAAGTGTAATGTCTGAAGTGGTAAAATTTATTTTCTCGATACACAATAATTCGTGTGCCAAATATCATAAAATTATCAACATCACCAAGTACCGTGCCGAATGGCGTTGGCGATCATATATGTCAACATCTCTGTTGGTGTCGTCAATCGAAGCCATTTAGTCAAACTGTCCAATATCTTTTCTCTGGGTCTTCCCTTGATCTTTTCCCTTCTATCTTTCCTGTTGTCCCTATATTCGCAATGCCTCCTCTTCTCATTATTTATCCAATAAATGTGTTTGATTGTCTTCTCTTATATTATAAAAGTATGCCATAGTCTATAAATACTAGTCATGATGCACACATATAATATATATATATATATATATATATATATTAAATCAAACTAAGCAACAAACATAACATAACGGCATAGAGCCAAACATAACACCATGTGGAGAATGCCATGAACATGTTAGATGTGATTAATAATCAGACAATAACATTTGTAGAATGACAAATCTAGTGAAACGTGCGATAATACAAATTTTACAGATCAATTATTCGTAGACAAACTTATGTGATGGACATAATCGTGTTTGATGTCATCTGCTTCTCACCTTCTTATGTCTACAGTTACGTTCAATATAAAAATTGTAACTTTATACTTCTTCGATATATCTGTTGCTTTTTATACTGCACGCAGCATGTTAGGTTATTGCTATTATTATGCAATAGTTTTACTAAAGCTATATTTAATATTACAGAGAAGCCCTTTTTTCCTCAAAATTAACTTGTCTCTGTAATTGCGATATACATATTTGAGCCATCTATGAAAGATCTTGTATCTGGAGGGAAGGGTGTTGTATTTCGTAATGGTTGAAGGGGGTGCATAATGTAAGAGGGTTTTCAGATGGGGAGGGAGTTTTACCTGAATTTCATGTACCCGTCGAATTAATATTACCTGCCTAGTAGAACATCAATATTGAACAACGTAATGCGGCATTAATAATACAGTAATACAAAAATAACGAAATTAAAAAAAACCAAAAACATGTTCATTACTTAGGATTCAATGTCCTCATTAATTTAAGTGTTACATACAAATTGACACACTTTCCGTTAGAGGTGTATCCTGAATTGCAATCTCGCTAATAATTTAACATCTGTGATTGAATTCCACAATCGTACGTAATGCCTCTATACAAGGTTGTGGAATTACCTCCCTCAGGATATTGCATTTCCTTCGCATCAATGAAATTAACAAATCAATACAAACAATCTTTCCACAACTCACTTTATCGACCCCGTCAATCTCTTCTAAGAATACACAGTTAATTCTCAATGTATCTCTTCCGTAAGTTTTAAATAATCAACCCATATATTATGACTTCTATTTTCAAATATTCTTCTGTATATACACGATCCTCACCAGAAATTTATTCGATCTTAACTGACAGTATAGCTATTTCCGCACTCTTGTGCACTTAAACTAGTTAGGCTCCTTGTTAAAATTTTCTAATAAACTTCACTTCATCAAATCCATTCATAATATATTACTACTCATTTTTATAACTAACAAATGACCAAAAGAATTCGACACTCCTTTATTAAGTCAAGGAATCATCTACAATCCCAAATCCAACTCTGAGTCCAACTTTGCACATTCTAACCAATCAAATGTGTCAACGATTATGAGTATCTGTCGTGGCATTCCTAATGATAAAACTTTGTCAATAATATACTTATCTCCTTAACTCTAGCTCTGTCCAGTCAAAAATATAATATATTACAATAAATATACAAAATATTTTAACTTAGTGTAATTAAATATCATACTTATAATTATATCAACTTAAACATCCTAACCTCTTCTAATTATCGACTTTCCCTGCGTATTCCATTTCTAATGTCTTCAGCATTCATAAAACAATGGTTGGTTATTCTTAATTCACAGTACTTTGCACCATGTCCAAGTCCAATCCTCGTATATAAATTGCGACACAAAGAGTATCGAGAAATGTATAAGGACCAATGTGTCAGGGGGGAGGGTTGTGATCGTAGAAAATGTGGTACAAAATGTAAGAGGGTATATAGATTATATAACGACTTCTTGGATAAGGTTATATCACTTTACAACTCTGCTATATTGGTTATCTTCTTTGGTTGTTGTTTTATTGAAGTTATGATATGGTCCGTGGTTCATGTAATTCCTTCTCCGTATAGTGTTTGTATAGTGTTTCCAAATCTCAATTTCAGTTGATGTTATAAGTACTTTTTCTGATGTCTGTTGTGCGACTGTGAACTAAATGAGGCTAGCCCCATCTGAAACCGTAACTAAGTCTTAGCTTCTAAAAGAAGGGAAACTGTATTACACATATATATCTTTAAAGCAACTTTTTTCCATTGACATAAATTGCCTGATGGCAATCTATGTTATGACATATAACACATTCTTTCACTCACATGAAAGGAGGCAATTGATTCCTTGGTATAGGAATAATGTTTCTAATATCAAATCAAGGGTTTTAATCTTCCCCAGCTATCCCATCTAGCTAATTATCGCTACTCAAACTAGTTCAAACATTAATTCAGTCGCTATAAACCTATCCTTCAAGTCAATGGTTTGCAGTTGTCAAGGTTAATTATATGTTTGGCTCGGCTATCCACATAAGATTGAAAATAAAGTTGGTGGTTACATTTATAGCGCAGTGTACACTGTTCGTAAACGTGGCGCATCCATTATATCTATATATTCGCTAAACCCTTTGTTGCCTTTCAGCGTCAGGAATGGAAGAGTTTTCTGGAGATTACGCGCGTGTGTGCTCAGTATATTGTGGAGTGTGTCCCCTCTGTTATTACGGTGTTACATCGTTTTCGTGGTAGGCATCTAGCTTTTACTACAAACCATTGTGTTCTCACTGACGGTTTGCTAATCTTGTCTCAGTGTTGTATCAGAAAATTCACATGGATACACGGCGAACTCTAACTAAGAAATACAGAAAGAAACCACATATACTATGCATCCATTGGCTAGTAGATTTACACAATTTAACAAGGTGTGTGATTTTGATAGCGTAATGTTCACAGTTTATTCACTAAGCCATCCCATTGGCTTGAAAAGGACATCTCGCACTCCTGAAGACAATTGCTCACAAGAAGGTTGACTGGCTGGGTTTTCAAGAAAAGACATCAGTTTCGTCCAAATACAAGGTCTGCAACTAGTTCTTTCCGAAAACAGGCTTACAAATTGAGTAACCCTTCACATAGGTTCACTCGGTAAATACATCTTCAGAAAGGCATGAGCTTTGGAACTCTGGTAAGACTTCATAAAAATACGCTGCAGTTTGAAGAAAAGACACTACAAATACTTCCTCTGCGATGAAAAGTATGCTGAAAAAAAATTGAGTAAACCTTCACACAGGTTCACTCGATAAATACAATTTCAAAAAGGCAGGAACTACATGAACTACATTGCAGGAATTTCAGAAAGGCTTCATAAAAAAACATGGCAATTTCAACCGACAAAGCTTCCAATAACTCCTCTACAATTTAGTTATCTTTTTTGGTCAATGAAAAGAAACCAAATACACCATTCTATAATACCATATTCTATAACACCATTCTATAATATGTTTGAATCAATCACATTGGAGATATGTAGTAATCTCTCTGAAACCTAACTAATGACTAAACGAGCTCATCGGTAGTGAGTAATACACACTCACAATGTGTCCAATACTCTGCTGCATTGAGCATATGACAACGTTTGATAATATAGCGTCTCACTTTCCCTACTTCTATTATAAGGTAAAGATTTCGTAGGAGAGATTTATCATTCTCTCGAATTTCATCACTCACATTCTCTCTCTCGCTCGCTCTCTCTCTCTCTCTCTCTCTGGCCAAACCATCATAATATCTCATATTCTCGGACAATTACGTGGTGTCTCTTTCTCGGTGACCTACACAAATACCTGAATAATTTATTCAATTTATATAAACAAATATATTTTCTACTGCTATTTTACTTCTAACATATACACATTTATCACAACGTACGCCTGCTCACTCCTAATTCTAATAATCCATCTATAACACTAGAATTCACAATATTCACCCAAACACTTTACAATAACATATGACTCAAGTATGGCGGTAGTTAATGAGTGTGCATCTCTTTTGGAGAGGCGTTATCCATTCAACCAGCAAAGTCCAATTAGGTTATATCAGGACACACTACCATAAAATATTAGAGGTAACAAAAACGTCAACTTATATAACTCAAGTCTAAATCTATCCTTATATATTCTAATCTCTAACCAAATCACGTGCTTGCAATAATTTCCAAAACTTAGGCTTATAGAATTAAATTTCTCATATTTTCGTTCCCAGACTTTTACACGTCTGACACTCAACTTTCCATACCTCTAAATAGTCATACTAAAGTCTAGACGTGGAAGTATTCAAACTAAAGACATGTAATAATGGTGGAATTTGCTTAAGTGATGGCGACATAACAGCAAATAAAAATAGATGGGTACATAATAATAAATGTCATTTGTCATTTCTAATGTACATCAATTTGGTTTGTATCTAAGCCACTCAGAGGTGGCAAACACGCCTCTATACTATTGCCTATGTTTTCACTTTAACGGTCAGTGTGGGCGATATCTATTATCTGGTGCGATACCTTTACCGACGAAGGCGGTTACACCTTTGTCCAGCAGTGGTATATCGACCGACGTGTGTTCACTCATCACGAATGCTTCTAATTTAGTGAAGAACAATATTTTATCACGCATTCCTGATCGTGTAAAAGAGTCATTATGTCTACACAAAACTAACAGCAAGCTATAACTATAATATGTACTGAAACTGCAATGTCTGATACTGGTACAGTCCCGCTTCATGGACAGTTCCCCTATTAATGCTTCGATACATGGGTGAGATGTTACTTAGTTGCTGGTGAATGAAATACTGATCACTCAAGCTTGATTATAGTCCTCTATGTTCAAGCATTTGGGCTCAGTTTTGGATCTCAATCTTGCTGTATACTCAAGTGTATTCACGTTTCTCCCGCGCAAATATGTTCCTACTAATCTAGTTTTACTCTTATTTGCGACATTCAAGGTTGTCAACAATATGTTCCAGAACATTCTCCTCTATACGCATAGTTTCTTAAACTAACAGTTTTTGGCAGTATTTTATTCTTCCCTACCGTTCTCGTGCTTTGATCACGGCTGGTTGAATAGTCACGCTAACTAACTCCGTCAATAAACCTGTCTTGTCTGTACTTACAGTTCTTTTCTTACGGTGTCTAATTTTAATTCATAAACGTCTTAAATATAATATGTGCGTAAAATAAAGGGCATCTGATATTAGTGTTAATATCCGTCAATATTCCTTGTCCGACTCCAGGCAAGCCCAGCAGTGTGTCACAATCTTGCACCTGATAAAAACTTCATAAAAAGTATTCCTATATTTGGAACTCATTGAATAATACAGAAATATATTTGCACTAGAGTTAATAGATTGGAATGTGAACGCCATAGACCACATTGCCTCACAAATATTGATATATTTGCCTCTAATATTAAACTCAGGTCCAACAATAAACGTTGCCATTGAGATGACTGCACCAGGAGTGTAGCAAACAATTAAAATAGTGGCTATTATGACAATCATTTTGGCAGTCTTCTGATCTCTGGTCGACATAGTGTTATCTTTATTTTGATTGTAAGTTATCTTCACACGCCTCCGTGAAGTTTGTTCCAATTTGGTCACTAAGAGAGATGTGAATACGATCACACCCAAGAATGAAAGTGAACCCATAACTGAATGAAGAATGTAGACGACTCCTTCAACCTTGTCTCTGTTGCTTGTAAATACTAGAGCAATAAGTGTCATATTCCTGGATGGGATAAATCTCCACCCAAGAAAAGATGTGGCGTATTCTGGAAAGAGAGTCATCAAATTCACCAGATATATCATACACAGGATAAATGTAGTTTTCTTTGGCGTGATTATATCTTTTACTTTCAGAGGCATAGCTATACTGATGTACCTCTCAGCTGTTATGTAAACTGTGATGAAACTTGTAATTCGAGAAAAACAAACGTGTGGCCACGCTGCTGAAAGATACATGACTTCTAAATGATACCACGGGATTCTCGATAAAGCAAATATGGGATTCATCATTACGGATGCCCAAATTAGACTTAGGAGACAAGAAATATCAGAAATTGCAAGTCCAAAAAATCCGATGTTAACAGTACTTTTAAAACCTTGTCTGTAGAATACCATAATGTTGACAATGTTAGCTATAATTCCGAATAGACCGACAATACTGCAAATTGTGGCGAAATTGACAATTTCAAATATTTTTCTGCCCTCATTACTGAGATCTACGGACATGTTTATTAGTTTAAATTTGTATTTCTTCTTCTTGTGCTGTAGCTTAAATGTTGCAATAAGAATTTGTGTTTATTCATTGTATCATGCAATTTAACAACTTTAATAAACGATCCAATAATTTGAAGAATGTGTGCACATAATTGGTTGCATGTGCTCCTACTTGTCCTATGCCTTACAATTACACTGTTTCTTATGTTGTTCCATTTTTAACACCTCTTACCTCAGAAGAAAATGTCAGCAAAAAGATTAAAAACATAGATGATTTTTCACAGTTTCGGAAAAAAAGTAAAGTTACTTTATGGAGGTAATGATACAAGGCACAATAAAGTCCCTAACAGTGACACTGTTAAGAAAACAACACTCAAAAACAGTTTGCTTCTTAAGACCAACTGTTGCCAATACCACTAAGCATTCCGAAAACGACGAATGATAAATCGTATCAACCAAGATTATTGAAAACGTGTGAGATCAGCAAGGAGGACTGTTATGATGAAGGACGTGATAAATATTGGGCTAATACCCCGAGAATGTTTAGCTGCCCCTTTCTGCTTCGGTCTTGTGTATATCCAGAAGATCATTGATAAATAATTAAAAATAAAGTAATGGCCTATATCTCCCTTAATGTGAATGCTAGAGAAACTATTATATTAAAATATTGGACTAACATCCGTTGTTTAATTGGCGTACTTCAACATACGAAGTACTTATTTCGAGAGGGCATTAAGATGTTTCATATACACAATGCGATCTTTATCACTTGAAGAAGTTACCAACGTTCCGAGAAGTCTCAGTTTTACTGAATATCAAGGGAACAGACAAGTCATAGCACGAAAACCTCACGCCCGTATGTTGCCGTGGCCCGAAAGAGGAGCAAAAAATAGCAGCACTATTTACTTTCCACGCATGTCGTAAAAGGCGACTAAAGAGGTTTTGGGATGGAGTTGGCTGTCCCATCCCATATAGGGTCAGTGACCCAAAGCCATGTTGAAGTCGGATGTGTCAGGCCGAAAGGCGCAGATATCGCATCAATGATGTAAACCATGACACAACGCATTCCGTTCTCTGTACTACATCCTGCTAATCTGCAGGAGTTTTATAACGAACGCAGAAGAAGAAGAAGCACGAAAACCGAGCGTCATTCATGCGACGCCTAACAGCCAGAAAAAATACGACAGAGATACATGCCAGAAATGGTAAGTACAAACTAAAAACATATTGTCACTTTGGACATTATATGTCAACAAGTATTGAAAATCTGGCATATATACATTTCACGACTAGCATGTGAGGTATTGACATGACAAATTTGAGGAAATGATACTTTATTTTTGATATTGAATGTGTCACGCTAGTTGAGGAAATCATACACTATGTTTGATGTTTATGGTAGACAAGTCGGTTCAGGACCTGTATAAAAGATCGATTATTAGATAGCGATACGAAGACAAGAGTTCAAATTTAAAATCAGACGATAGACAAGAAGTTCAACGTCATGGTATAAGAATTTGTTGAAAACACTCAGCATCTTCTGTGCACCGTCAAGTAACTTGATGCATTCACCAGTGACGTAACGACTATACACGCCCAGAAGGATCTCCGTCCCATCCCATGATTAAACAACTTGTAAGACATACATTGTATCCCAAGAAACACCATCTATTGACATTGTAGTTTTGTGTGGTTTTTATTATTTATGCAGAAAGGATGCACATACGTATACCTATTTACTATAGACATTACGGAAAGAAAATCGCAGATTTAGGTTTTGTTAATGGTATCTATTCTGACGCCACAATGTTTTAGCGCATGCTTGCTTTCAGAACGGAGACATTCATTGATTGCTTAAGATTTGACATATTGATCATTGATCATGTAATATCATTTGCATATTGCTTACAAACACTCTTTTCATGCCGATCATACGCTTACAAATAATTTATGACGATGTTAATTCTCGGAACTGAAAACAGGCACTTGGTAAAAGCTATCTCGAGCCCTGCATAAAGGTAAATGGTGTAGCACTGAAAGTTGTAAATATATTAACATATCTAGGCAGTACATTATCACAAAATGCCAACGTTGATGATGAAGTGCATACAAGGATCGCCAAAGCAAGCAGTACTTTCGGCAGATTGTACGCAAATGTTTGGCGTAGAAATGGCATTAACCTACAGACTAAACTGAAAGTTTACAAAGCAGTGGTACTTTCAGTGCTGTTATACGCTAGTGAAACATGGACTGTGTATAGACGTCATGTGAAAAAACTCAATCATTTTCATACAAATTGTCTCAGAAAAGTTATGAACATCAGATGGCAAGAAAAGATTCCAGATTCCACTGTCCTTGATATAGCTGGTATCCCAAGCATTGACACGAGCCTGATGCAGACACAGATTCGTTGGGCAGGTCATTTGGTGCGTATGCCAGATCACCATCGTCTGCCAAAGATACGAATATATGGTGAGCTAGAGAAGGGTATACGATCTCAAGGTGGCCAAAGGAAGCGCTACAAGGACTCGTTAAAGAACTCACTAAAAGCCTTTGAAATAGACCACGATACATGGGAAGAATTTGCACAAAATAGATCTACATGGCGTTCTAAAATAAAAATGAGCGCATTATCTTGTGAAAAAAAAGAGAAATGCAACAGCTCAACAGCGGAGAGCATCTAGAAAGTCACGGATAGACCAAGATCAGTCTGCAGTCGTCATTCCATGTCCGAACTGTCCAAGGACATTTACAGCTCGAATATGGCTCATTAGCCATCTACGAACGCATAATCAAGAACACACCTAAATTGAATTTTCAAAAGTGGATGTAACAAATGATCATCATCAATTTTGATGGACGAACAACAACAACCAAATAAGATCAGGGTACAAAGCCAGAGGAAGACTACGGAAAAGACGGATAGAAAACGTCAGAGACATCCTGAACAGACACGGTCATAGCACAGCCGAGGCCACACATCTGGCTTTAGAACGCAAGCTCAAGCTCCAATAACACCTACGCTTAACGGCAAGAGTGGATCACATACCACCTGGAGAAAGAGACTGAATATTTTTACAGAAAAGAAAACAGACGCCTAGAGCTACATTTCAAGATTATATAAGGCATGATATTTTAAACTAGTTAATATTTGATATAGATTTGCCAAAACGTGTTTTTTGGTGTGAAGTAGTAGAGAATGAGAGAGTCCTACCTACTAAAGTAAAGTCAATCGATGTCACCACTCTAAATATTCACGCTACCCCACTGGTATTCACTAAGCACATATCACTACTTAGCATGATCTTCCGAGATACAGAGACACGTTGACCTTTAAAACACTTGTAAATGTAAATATCTACGGGGAGAAAAATATGTAAATCATCAATTGCTTAATATACCGTTGTGTTAGAGAAGAACGGATTATAACAAATAGCGACATGATCAAGACTCTGAAGTTGTTACAAGTTGTGTGACTCTTCACAGTACGTTGTTGGTCGAAGTCAAGTGCAAAATGATATGCAAGGTAGTGTGTGAATATCTCGGAACAATATACTCTACATTTCCTTACTATATGTTTGTTTATATAACATATCTATAGACATATACATATAATTTAAAACACTTAAAAGAATACAGATATATTTAACAGCCGAAATCCAGATATAATATTGTGACTACAATAGGTGTTTAGTTTACATTACGAGTATACCATTTCCCTAATTGTGTATATTACCATGATATATTTCTGTATTGTGGCTGTCATCTCTCTGTAAATTTAAAATCCTTACTTTGTTACTCTCATTTTACTTACCAATATTGATTAAATATTTTGTTATTTTTTTTAAGTACATGATTTTAAAATATTGCGTCTGTGATTAATAATGTCATAGTATGCCTAGTCTATAATTTTGAAACAGACGGAATTATATGTAGTAAATTCTGACATATTTCAAATTGTCAGGACTGGCCATTGAGTAAGATCGATTTACAAGATATGAAATTATAATAATGTGCACTTTGTTTAGAGAAATTACGGTTCATCATCTTTAAATTATCTTATAGAATATATGAAAGCTAATGTCGCAGTTTTAGCTTGCTCTAACATACATTTTTACTTGCAGGTATATATATATATACGAGTATATATAAATATTGTATATATGTATATATACATACATACATATATATATACATATATATATATATATATATATTACGAGTATATATAAATATTGTATATATGTATATATACATACTATACATATATATATATATATATATATATTCGCTAAACCCTGTGCTGCTTTTCAGTGTTAGGGACAGAAGAGGTCTCTAGAGACAGTCTCTTGTGTTCTGAGAATATTGTGGAATGTGTCGCCTATTTTATTGTGGTGGTGCAATCGCCTTCGTGGTCAGCCTCTAGGTCTGCCCTTCAGTGTATCTTTGTAGCATAGCTTGATGTTGTATGCTCTATGATAGTAGTTTGCTGATGTGTGCAAACAGTTTGATCTGTTGTTTCTTAATATATTCCCAAGATTGGGAGTGGTCCCGATCATGTGTCTTTGTTCACTCTGTCTCATAGCGATATTCCTAGGGATTCTTTGTAAGCATAGCATTTTAGTTGACCACAACTTTACGTTTGTCTTGTGCTGTTGTTTCTATGCTTGGCATGGTAGCACAGGGTTGACATAATAATTGGTTTGTATAGTGTTAATTGTTGTTTTATTCTACACTTTTGTTTCCGAAGATGGTGTCATTTGCTCTAGTGTTTGGTCTGCTTTAGGTATTAGGTTGATTATCTCCTTGCACACCGGACACGTCCATATGTCCTCAGATTTCCGCTTCAATAAATCTCTCAGTGTATAATAGATGATGTTTCCTGTTCTATGTTGGTTCACTGCTCTTTTTGAAATCCTCGGTCAGGGGTTCTCTGCGGACCACGTCCATCCTCACTCCCAATTCGCGCATTCTCAGATATTTACTCATGCTCATTCCTCTCGAAATCCTCAGATCGTGAGGACTCGCGAAAAGCAACGAGTGTGTCTGCTCGGTCCATAGGCTGACAGTCTGTTTATTGGTCGTTAATTGGTCGTTTCCCTTTCGCGTCCGCTTATTTTGAAGGAATTGGTATGCTTTACTACATATATTGTGTATTTTTTCCTGCTCTTGCCTTATGTTGTTATATTACTTCCTAGGTATGTGAGTTCTGTCACTTGCTGAAGTCAGTTATTTCCAATATATATATATATAATATATATATATATATATATATATATATATATATATATATATATATATATATATATATATATATTGGTGTTTCTCTCTATTCCTCTTATCTTCATTATTATTGTCTTTTCTATAGTTATCTTCATGTAAAAGGTTTGTTTGACCTTGTTTGATGTAATCTGTTTACTTGTCTTTTCAGTTGCTCTTCTGATGACGCTACTAGTGCTTGG
Organism: Meghimatium bilineatum; assembly: GCA_034231615.1. Classification (NCBI taxonomy): domain Eukaryota; kingdom Metazoa; phylum Mollusca; class Gastropoda; order Stylommatophora; family Philomycidae; genus Meghimatium; species Meghimatium bilineatum. The sequence goes on from CM067299.1 coordinate 81,257,007, forward strand.
TCGTATGATAAATAGAAATTCGTTTAATTTATCCTTCAGATTGTTTTCTTTCGTTTTTTTTGTTGTTGCTACTTTGCAGATGTGATTTATATATTTTAGGAACAACAGGGGGGATAATAAACATCTCTGTATTACTCCCGAATGAATTTGGAAATTAACGATGTACCTGTGCTCGTTCTTACTGCGTATTGACTATTGGCGTATGTGCTCTGACATAGGTTTATCAGATGTTGGAGAACTCTATATGTCTGTAATATTATCCATAGTTGTGATCTATCCACACTGTGAGAAGCTTTCTCTTGGTTCAGGAAAGCCAAATGTAAGTATTGTTTATGTTCCGTTGCTCTTTCTGAAAGTTATGTGAGGGTGAAGATTGCATCTGTGCAGCATTAATCTTTTTCGAAACACCAAATATGTGTTGTAGATTGTGGTTCTATACATATGCGCGCATCCATCTCTCTTGTATGTTGCTAAAGTTAATTCATATGTGCCTTAAGAGTGATATGTCTCTACACTTAGTGCATTCCCTCTTACTGCCATTTTCCTTCCAGATGGGAACAATCACAATCTATTACACTCATGTGGTGTTTTTCTTCCATATCACATTGACCAGTCTGTGTAACCACTTTATAACTGTCACTGATAGCATTTTTATTAGTTCTATAAGTATGCCGTCTTTTCCTGGTGCTTTGCTTTTTGGTGCATGTTTAACTGCGTCTTCAATTTCGCTCTCAGGACATATTGTTTTAAGTCTTCTTCTGTTGTATTTATTGTTGTAATCGCTTCTCCTTCCTTAAATTTTGACACTTGATTGAAGTAATTTTTCCATCTTTCCATTACTTCTTGGGGCATATTTAGTATGTTGTCGTGTTTATCATTGATTATTTCTGTTGTTTCGTGTCTTTTTACTTCTCATGTTTTATACTTTCTTGCAGAACATCGTTGGTTTTGTCTATCCTTGGTAAGCGTTTCTCCATATTCATGCCATGACTTATTTTCTTTACAGATTTGATGATTTTCTTTGTGTTAATCTTGTCTGTCTGTATGCTAAGTAATCTTTATATATCATGCGTTTTGTTTGTTGCCCATTTCTTGTATATTTTGGGTTTTTTTCCTTTCGCTGGTTTATTTACTTTTCTGTTCAGAAAACTGTCTTTTTATTTCGTGCCTTTATGGTTTTTAGATTCACATATCACTGTTTGTATGATGTTTTTTTTTTTAAATGTGTGATTCTTCTTCTATGTGATGTGTGTTTTCTGGTAGTTTTGTGAATTCTCCGTTAACTTCCTGGATATATATTGCGTATATGTTTACTTCTTCCTATTTATGTATATCTAGTTTCTCTTGATGCTTTGTGATTTTCTTGTTATTTTTCACTCTGTATATATATATGTATATATTATATATATATATATATATATATATATATATATATATATATATATATATATATATATAATTTATATGTTACGCACAAAACACAAATGTGCTGTGCCTATATATGACTCAAGTGGTATAAGTTGTGGGACGTAAATCAAGGACCACAAGGACCAACTGATGACAACATTAAGTCCTTACATACATTGGCGTGTTCTGTTAGAGCAAGTTAGTTGTTATGGCGCCTTCAGGAAGATCAACTTCCAGCGCCCCCTCCTATATGAACATATTCCATTTCGGCTGTGGCGAAGTAGTAGGGTGTTTATTTTTGTGACACAATCGGGCCTGAGACCCAATTGCCCCCAACTGGTTTGGCCCGTATAGTAGACAAACGACCGCTGCTAAAGTTGTGTGCAAATATTTATGACTTTGGTGTAAGAAACCATCTTCAATAGAGAAAAATGTCAAAGAATCCGGGATTTACTTTGAGAACAGCTGTTAAAAGATATGAAAGGGAACATTGGTATACAACCTAATCACACTTTTCATGTGCGCAGGAGAGGCATTAATGAAACAAGGATATGGAAAAACAGCGACGTGATTTTTCGAATTGTGGTTTTTGTGTGAAATTATCTATTGTTATCGAGATAAAATAATAGTATGCTGCGTAGATAATTATCCACTTACTCTTGTGTTTACAAACATGCATTACTGTAATATCTAAGACTTTTTAAACAAATTATGAATCTTGTTGGTCTATTTAGAACCATACTTAATAGTGAGTGAAGTCGATGGTCACTTTTTCAAAATATTCTTTTAAGCTGATAATGTGATGGTCCATTTTCGGAATAAATCGAATAACCAGTACAATAGAGTTAGCAAATTATTTTTTTATTACAGACAGTAAATACGAAATAGTGAATATTTGAGAAAATTAAAGGCAAACAAAAACACATTACATACAGTTTTACAGTTGATGTAAAATGAAATACTAAATAAACCTGAAATGTGTCATGAATGTAAATTACAACAAATGTGATCACCAAACTGCATCATCTTCCTCCGCGTGATCAATTACTATGCAATCAATTCGATATTGATCAAGTATAGAGACGTTTATTGATGCTGTAGTTTCCAAACAACTTGGTTTGTAGAGTTTATTACTACACTCTACTACATCATTACAACCCACATTGTATTATTGCTAGTATTTAGTACGTCATTACTACCCTCTATTTCCTCATTAACATACATCAAGTGTCATATACTTCCAGAACGTTGTCTCCTCGTGGAAACTGTGATCGTCTCTTTGTCCCGGAAAAGCAGGCCTGCATTAGCCAGAGACATATTCATACATTCTTTGATGTGATTAGTTCATTTCTCTATAATGCGTGGACATTTTTTAGGGGGGGGGGATGAGGATATTTTTTTACAGAACCCGAATACATAAATAAACTACACCGGTATCAATACTAATATGTACTGACTGCACAAAACTGAAATCAAACAGGTAAAGCTTCATACATGATAATTTAGTTTTGCTAATCGTTAGAAGCACGCATAATCATACACGCAAATCGGCATTGCGACCGAGAAGCCTTTATCAGGATTACAAACACATATACATAAAAATTCATTTGAATGCGAGACTTGGACTTTAAACTTCGACTTTGTCATATTAAAACAAATAACAGTAGACCTATCTACAGATGCATGATAAGTTATTTTTCATTGCGGGAAAATAGTTTGTTTTGCACATTGATGTCGTCAATTAAGCTCTAAGAAATTTGACACTGTAAAGTAATGAGACTAGGCCTACTGAATTAAACATATCGACATTGATATAGATATTATTTACTCTCCAATCATCAGCAATCCTATAGTTCGCACTTTTCTGTTGTAAATACTGCGAAGATTTGAAAAAGTAGATAGGTTTAACAATAACTGCGCCTGACATTTCTCTCCAATATGTGGAAAATTGGAATAACAATGATCAACAGAGCTCTCCTTGCAAACTCAATATACTGTGAATTGTTTATATTAAAAAAAAACAATACACAGAAAACTGCTTACATTGTTTTCTCTTGAAGCCATAAAACATCCAAATGGTCTGTTATATCAAAATTAGTAGAGATACACTAACACAGGAATTAGATGATATCGGATGATATTGAAAGGCAGAGCTTTCTTCGATATATATATCTTTAACAAACTAATCAGGGTGACTTAGATCAGCGCAAAGAAATGCAGCATTTCCTGACATCCATCATGGAGTTTAGGGCGAAAGAAGTCCAGCTTGCAGATGTTAAAGAAGTGCAACTGGCTATTAAGAATGCATCCGATGGCGCTCCAGGTCCGGATGGAATCAGGTACAGCTTACTCAAGGACATTGGGGAGAATATGCTAGCTAAAATAACAGACGATTATAATGCGAGTCTGAAAACAGGAGTAGTACCAGGGGAGTGGCTACATAGCTATCTTATACCCATGCCAATACCAGGCAAAGATTCTACGGACATAAAAGTTTATTGGATCATCACACTGCAGAATGTGTACGGTAAGATTCTGGAACGAATTGTTGCTAGACGCATAACCAGGGAACTAGAGATAAAAGGCGTTCTCCCAAATAACCTAGGAGCATACAGACCTAGACGAGACACATTCACAAATTCAGCAGCTCTTGCATATGAAGTTTATGAAGGTTTTCAGAACAAAGAAGAATATGCAGTTGCAGCGATAGACCTGGAATATGCATACAATAGAGTTAGCTACACCCATCTTATCGACATGCTAAGGGAACAAGATATCCGCCCCTGGATCATACGCTGGATAGCAAATGTGTTAATCTGTAGAAACGTCGCTCTGAGGTGTGGATCCTGGACGTCTGAGATCAGAACAATAGCACCTTGACTGCCAAAGGGATCTCCTCTGTCCCAGGTACTGTTTAATGTGTATACATTGAGAATTGCTCAATTGCAAACTCCCAGCAATTGTAGAGTTCTATTATATGCTGACGATATCCTACTATATAACATGGGCAGGAACAGAACAGATATCGCTGACAGTGTACATAGTGGACTAGATCAGTTGTCGATATGGAGCAGAACATATAAAGCTGTGATCAATTCCTCGAAAGCAAAGGTTGTCTGGTACTCCTTAAATAATAATCTGGTCAATGACACACTGCCAGCTGTTAGTTGCATGGGCTCATTCATTGAAAGAGAATAGGACCTTAAATATCTTGATATAATCTTTGATAGAAGTCTCTCATTCAACAAGCACCTCACAAATATGATTCAGAAGGCTAAAAGAGGGATCAGTGTTATCAAGGTTATGGCGACCTTCGACAAGCAGAAATGGGTTCTTTTTCTGCTTCTGCAAGTGGTGGTGCTATCTGTAATAGATTATGGCTTCGGCCTACTAACTTTGTCACAGACACAAGTCAACAGATTGGAAAAAGTTCAAAATGAGGCAATAATAGCGGTACTGGGGTGTACTAGAGATACACCCATCTCTGCTATGAGATTTCTGCTTGATCTCCCCAGCATTATAGTGCGACATCAGGTAGCACAAGTTAAGTCGTACCTTACAGTGACAGAATACATCCACCGCCCATTACACCATCGTCTAGATGAGTCAAATGGTAAACGAATCAAGCGTGGCAGATCATGGATGGCAGAGGCTGAAAACACACTGCGAAGAGTATGTGAATTGGAATAAATAGGAAAGGACAGTGGTAGGAGGTAGACACTGAGAAGAAATCACTGACTAAAGTAATATTACAACTAGATAAAGCTTGTCGAAAATGGACGGCAGTCAGGGCTCAGGATACAGTGCACGAACTTGCCCAACTACACTCGAAACCACAAGACATAATTATATACACAGATGGCTCCGTTAGCAGAAACACACACAAAAGCGGTTGGGGTTTTGTTGCCTACAGAAACGGTGTGAAGTTGGTTGAGAAATCTTCAGCATATTCTACTGTCACATCAAGCATGAGGAACGAGATAGAGGGAGTTACATCAGCTCTTAATTGGTTGATAACTGATACATCAACACGTTCGGTAATACTCACAGACTCTCAAAGCATGCTGCGCAAGATAGAAAAGTTCATGCTAAGAAAAGAATGATGGGATTTATTGAACAACTCAGTTGTCTAGAGTATTACATGAATATACTGCCCTGGCCATGCTGGGGTCAGAGGAAACGAGAGAGCTGACTTATTGGTAGGCAATGTGGCGATAGACGGCACATTGCTGAGAAGAGATAATGCAGATTTAATAAGGGCAGTGGGGTGCAAAGGGAAAGCATTGCTCTAGGCGAACCCAGGGTTAGCAGATAACCAAGATACCTCCACGTGGTGCACCCTGGAAACAGAAATACAGCAGCTCGAGCTGGTTCTGGCCAAATCATTTGGGGACCGTGTCCGAGAATGTGGAGGTAGCAGATGGAAAGAGATTTGACTGCATTAAAAGACAGACAACATCTCCGACCATTTGCATCACCACTTACAGTGACACTGTCGACATACAGTGACTCTGAACATTGGATGGGCAGCCAATGTAAAAGTTACGTGGAGATTGATGGCATGTCGAGAGAATAATAGATGTCATACTGAGTACAATGATACAATGAAAGCCAGAACAGCGCCAGAGGGCAGCGCGAACTTCAAATAGAAAGGAAAAAGTTCTTAGGAAAGGGCTTGTTTGTTTCGAAATGTCGATAAGAATTGTCGATAAGGCCGCAAACTCTTCCTGTGTTAATTCTTGATTCTTGATTAGAAACTGGCTTCACAACACGCGGGACATTCCCATAAGTGCTTATATAACAAGTTCTGTTAGCTCGAGACGAGCTTCTAGTTACCTGTGTTCCTTTTAGGCAGAGACTCATACCCAATTATGGGCCTTCGGAAAAGCAAGAAGACCTAACCAACCTCTAACGTCGAACCTTCCTAAACCGGAAATAAGCTCGCGAAGAGAAAGGGATTCGTACCCGACGGGCTTAGGCAAAAATGGGACAACGATGGCAGTCCTGGCCCAACTCTACTGTCAAGATTTCATATACCGTAAATACACTTGCAGAGAGAAAGGGTTCAGTACCTGATGGGCTCAGACACAAAAGGGACAAGATTGCTCAGCTCTAGAACGTCTTGCTCTCAAACGCGTGGGGTGAGACTCGGACGAGGGTTCACGATGTCTGTGAACGACGCCTCAGGTAGGAGGGCGAACGAGCCAGGTCCAACTCATCAGACGAGTTCTTCCTCATACGGAACCAGGCTCGAGGATGAGAAACGGTTCAGTACTCGATGGACACAGGTTGAGTACGTCCAATTGCACGAGATGGGTTCATAGATGGTGGAACACCTCGTACCAGATAGACGCGCTCGACAAGCGTCTTGGCGAAGTGGCACTACACACCAGCGTACCCGGCGACAGATACACAGGCTGTCACGGACTAGGGACCAAACCCGAAATAAAGAATGCCGAAATGGATGTGCTGGACCTCGGACGTCCTGACCACAAGTGACCAACCGGGGTGCAAATAATCACAGTTCTACTGTGGAAAAGGCAGCACAACGTACTTCACGCTCACCGTCGGAAATCACAAGAAATATTCGTTGTGGCTATTTGAGAGCGAACGCTGAAGAAGATGAAGAAGAAGATAAAGGCAGTAATAAATTCATTTCAAGATGCAGATGATGTCAATGAGGTTGAGAACGTACACATACAGAGAATGTTAGAAATGAGAATATTCAGAGGTGAGGGGAGGAAAAGGAATTTTTTTGGAATGTCCCGAATATCACACAATCAACATCTGACCGAAACTCTGAGTCTACATACACTGGGATGGCTGCTGGAGCGGAGAGCGGAGCAGTTATGGGAATGTCCCTCGTGTTGTGAAGCCAGTTTCTAATCAAGAATCAAGAATTAACACAGGAAGAGTTTCTGGCCTTATCCACACTTCTTATCGACATTTCGAAACAAACAAAACGACAACAACACGTGTCTCTCCTGGATATACCCGGAGATGAGGACGACAAACACCATCTACTGTAGGTGATAAAGTTGAAAAACAAATGCCTTTGACAACTCCTTGAAAGATCTTGCACCAAAAATATAAACAATATTATTAGATAAAAAAGTAAATAAGGAAACACTACCAACAATCTTGGTAAGTTTAGACTAAAGGAGAAACTTGGCAACTGGTGCTCAGTGTAGGTGACGTCTAAAGGAGAAACGTAGCGGGAGGTGATCAGTTTAGTTTTGGGCTGATCATACAACTTAACGAGAGACAACTGTTCAAAAAAAATTAAAATCTAAGGCCTCTGTTAAAAGATTGAGGGAGATCGAGAAGGACCAAGAAGGAGATATGAAGTGAGTCATATGGCAAGTTTGATGTCCCACTATTTGGAAAATTATGTGCATCAAAAGTGGCTGATGAAGATTCAAGGAGAAACTATTCCAGAAGCAAGGACTTACAATATTGATCGTACAGGATGTACTAGTGGAGAACGGTGGGAGAAACAATAGAAGACCACGTATGTGATACCTGACTCTAGTTTACGGAAGTATGGAAGGAGACTAACTGTGCTTGTAGTGATAGCCAGAGTTCCAGAATTCCATCACTGAAGAGCAATAAGAAATCTAAAGAAGAAAATTCAAATCATTTTTATCAGATAAGGAAGCTAATGGATTTTGCAGGCGAGTATGATCTTTCTTGCAAATTTACCAGGAATGAAAGCTGCTTTGAGACTCATTTCTATACAAAAATTAAAATGCTTTTAAAGTACCCGTATAATAAAGGAAGAAAGTTATGGTTAATAAGTGGGTATGTTAAAATCTTGGGGAGAGGATCCTTTGGGAAGTTAGAGATATTGACACGATGAAGTATGGGCGACCTGTTTTTGTTCATACTGAGAGGGATGTTACAGGGCAAACATGTCTTTTCGGTAAATCTGAAGGGACTTGCATATTGTTATGCAGTGGGTTAATTATGTTGGTAGTTAATGTGTGGAGTTTGGTTTGCATTTCTTGGGGGTGGATTATACGTTTCTGTTAGATGGTTGAAGTAATGATTTTGGAGGACTTTGCCAGGGTTGGGCAATGGTACCTTGGTCAGGCGTGGTAGATGATCATTGAAAACCTAAGGGAAGTTAAAATCGAGAGGCCAACTAGGTCTGCTATTCTCTGCGACTTGGTTAAGTAAAGTACACGAATATTTTTTTCCCCAGTCTCATGGAGAATCTCAGTGAGACTTATGAGAAACTTGATGGAGCAGTCCATTTCAAAGCGGTCTTAAACGACGGAGGGATGTCAGAGAAAACCCAGTTTGGATAATAACTCAGAGTTGGTTTATTATTTTCAATTGGTATTAATGCATTTATTGTATTTACAGATTGTGTTGTGATTGCATGATGTAACTAGCATGCATGCTGCTGTAGTAAAATAGCGTAGACATCCTGTCGTATTTGACTCTGAAGTGCAGACTTCAGATCCTAGTTTCAAAACCTGAAGCTTGCAAACCAATCATAGTACTGGCAGGAAGAAAGAGAACTAAATGTCCAGTTAGTTGAAAAATTGATACAGTTAAAAATCATTCTTGCAGAGAGATGATTTAGATTTTATTGTTAGGATTAAAGAAATTTAATTATTATATATTTTGTTATGTTGAAAAACAACACCAACGTATTCATATACTTTGACTTATATATACACACATATAAATACATATATGTTTTTGTGTGAGTGCACGAGTGTGTGTGTGTGCGAGGGTGAGTGCGGTTTCTGGAATTGAACTTCAAATTCTGAAGGACAAAGACGATGAGACAAAGTATTGTAGATGGGTCCTGAAGTAATTAATAGACGTTTACACTTTTGCACTGGATTAGAGAATCCCGTCCGGACGGACAGGATACTTGGAAGGGATACATAGTGATTAAGAAGTTAGAATCCAACTGATGAAGATGTGGGGCAGATTGTATGATAATGGGATGATAAATCTTTGGATTTTTTATAATAAGTTGAAATATGTTCAAGTTCTATTGATTATTGTCTAAAGTTTTAAATCTTCCCTTAAATATTGCTAATATTTTCTTTATTGACTGTTCATATTCCATTGATTCTCATGGGGTGATGAGAGTAACTTTGTCTAGCATAATTGTTGAAAAGAAGTTAGGATTATGGTAAGAGAAGAATGAAAGAAGGGTTAGTGTGGCTCAACACTGTTATTATTTTGTTTCGTTAAAATTTAAGATTTCTAAAGGAAATTTCAAACAAATCCAATTTTTTCTATAGGACACAAAGGCGTGTAACAGTGTTGAATTGTTTGTCCTGCATTGGTTAGGGCTGAGAGAGAAGTCCTAGCTTTTTCCCAAATTTCTAATAGGAAGAATGGTGAAAGAGATATAATCGAATATTTATTATAATAATATTCCCAATAAGTAGATTTGAAGTTCGAAAAATAGTCGAACTTAGTATTACGTAGGAAAGTCAGGGTTAAATGTGACAGCAATTGATCAGGAGGGGATATTGAATGCCCTTCATAAAATTTAGGAGAAAATAAACAGTTTGTGTTAATATTAAGACTGTTGACTAGACACGACGACATGTTAGAATACGTGTTGTAGTGTGAACTCTCACATACAAATATGAACAGAAATAAAGGGAATATGAGATTTATGTGCAAAACATAAGGAACCAAATACTGTAATGCGATGTTTTCGAGACAGGAATTTGTCTTGACGTCTGGATTACCGGAAAAGCCAGAGAAATTGACTGAATTTCATCAAGAAAAACGTGAAATTATGTGCACTGCTTGAAGGACTGACGACTTTTCAAAAGAAGACTAACTTTATGTACGAGAACGAACTAAACAGAAATCAGGTTTCCAGTCGAAGTCATAAAGAGAAGGTCTACAGTGAGAAAATAGTTGACGTGAGACCAGGGGAGCATCCAATTGGGGATGTGTCATTTAATGTCATGGATTTTATGTTATTTACTTGTGCATGGATTTTCGTAATGTGTTTTCAAGAGGATTTCCATATTTTGCCTCACAGTAAGTTTCGAAGGATGTGTAATAGAGGTTGTGTACATAGGTCACGTCAACTGGATTTATTTTGAGGCATGGGACTGTAATGCTGATAATTACCAGAGATCATATTTTAGGATAATTGAATGTTGTACTGATTTGCTGTTTACAAAGTTGTCATTCCCAGAGATGGTTAATAATTCAACTGAATGATAGAATTAGATGCACATGGTTGCCTTCTGGTTCATTGCAGAAATCATATTTTGATGACCTCTGAAATGGATTGATTTGCTGTTTACAGAGTTGTCATTCCAGGAGACTGTCGAATTATAGAATTAGTTGCAGAATGTTGCCATCTGGTTCATTGCCAGAAATCATACTTTATGACAACCGATTGATGGACTAATTTGCCGTTTACAAAGTTATCCTACAGTTCATTGCCATAGATTTGAGTTATGGATTGTTTAGAGGTCACTCCGTTCATTTCCTGGGATTAGAGTTCGTCAAAATGGAATTTTGAATTGAATCGCTGCCTTGGAGCTTTGCAAGAGCTACTAAGCTGAGATTGAGGAGTTACAGTTCACATCAAGTGGATTATTATTAATTATTATTATTATTATTATTATTATTATTTATTTATTTATTATTTATTTTATATTACTTTTTATTATTTTTTACTTATTATTAAATAGTATTATTATTATTATTATTATTATTATTAATATTATTATTATTATTAATTATTAATTATTATTATTAATTATTATCATTAATTAGTATTATTATTTAGTATTATTATTATTATTTATTATTATTATTATTATTATTATTATTATTTATTATTATTATTATTATTTATTATTATTAATTTTTCTTATTCCTTTTTCGTATCACAGCTATATTACAGGTCAGATTGCGTGTGTTGTATCTACCTTCAATGGTTTGTGCGTATATATTACTGCCATTCGCCTGTCACAATTCAAGTTGGTGCGTTTATTGACAGTCGTCAATACCTCGAACTGTCTGCTGAATTATTGGAATGCGAAACTTTGCATGTTCTTGTTTTTGGAGGTTTCGACGATCAAGTAAATTCTAGAAATCACTCTTTCTTATAAAGTGCCATTTGTCGATATTTTGTATATGACTGGACAGCAAGCTGAATATCGAGACTGAGAGGTAGTATCTTTGGACTGAATAATTTTGCAGGCCCTTACACCCTTGGGCAGCTCTTAAGACTCAGAGTATTTTACAATTCGGAAGAAAGGATTAATTAATTGTGGTGTGTTATTTGCATATTCACTTGATTAAACTATCTACTTGTAGCTACACCTATATTAAGTTGTAACGTCTCATGTTGAGAACTATGTTTAACTTAATGGTATAATTAAATTTAAAATATGGATTCTGAATAAGTGTTGATTTATTTTAGTTATAATTAAAGCTAGTTGTTGATATAATATTTCAGGGACCCAAGAGGGTACTTCTCCAACTGTAAAGATGAGAGGCGCAGACTATTCACCATCCTTCAGGGACCCAAATGGGTACTTCTCCAACTGTAAAGATGAGAGGCCACAGACTATTCACCATCCTAAATCATACGACGACACGAACCATACCTAAAGTAGACAGTGATGTGTAAAAATGCATAACGAACTATTTGAAGGAACCATATAAAAATTTACAATACGTGTATACATGGATGTTCTTTCTCTCTCGATATGAACAATCGATGTAACAGCGTACATGTCATATATATCTCTAGATATGCACAGTCGATATAACAATGTGCTTGTTACATTTCTCTAGAGATACAAAATCGATGTTACAACCAGACATCAACATTAATCATATCACTTGAATAATTAATCATTTCAACAACTTCTTTGTCTTCCTCTCGTCTTATCAGCTCATTCTTGATCTCCCTATAGATTAGCAGGAGATAGCCCATAGAATGGAATGCGGTGAAAAATGGTTTACATTTTAACGTATTGGTTTTTATCTATACTTAACGATTTTCTAAACCACTGCGTTACACTTTTGTCATCTGCCAACGCGTTCTTTCTATTTCAGTAGATGGTGAAAGAATGATGCTAATAGTTTCGGTAGCACGCTGATTGCACATATTTCTTATCCTAAACATGTATTTTTTCGCTTCTAATATCTCCCCTAATATTTACAAATCCTATCAATCTCTTAATAACAGTCTCATCCACCAAGCTGGCCTCTTTCAAAAGACGCATAAACATAGAATTCTAGACGTTCTCATTGTACATTATCTACCCTATACAATCTCGTTGACCATACAGTCTATCCGTCACCAACCAATATATATATATATATATGTATACACTTATTGATCCTACCGTCGATCTAATGGCAACAATATATATATACACTTATTGACCCTACCGTCGATCTAATGGCAACAACCAATTGTCTATGTGATCAATATAACGTTATACCTATATCATCACACCACAGGAAGATATTATTAAAAAAATATCATAATATAATTGCACAAATGTGTATATACTTTCTACATGTCTAATAGAACATCTATATTTCGCGGGGTGCAAAGGGAACGCATTGCTCTAGGCGGACCCAGGGTTGGCAGATAACCAAGATCCCAAATGTACCTCCACGTGGTGCACCCTGGAAACAGAAATACAGCAGCTCGTGCTGATTCTGGCCAAATCATTTGGGGATCGTGTCCGAGAATGTGGAGGTAGCAGATGGAAGGAGATTTGACTGCACAAGAGACAGACAATATCTCCGACACCCCAGCATCACCACATATAGCAACACTGTCGACATACAGTGAAGCTAGTCAGTCCAGTCCGAACATTGGAGGGGCGGCCAATGTAAAATGCACGTAAAGGTAAATGCATGGCGAGAGACAAATATGTTTCACACAGAGTACAATGAAACAATGAAGGGGCAGAACAGCGCTAGAGGGCGGCGCGAACTGCAAATAGAAAGTGAAAAGTCCCTAGGAAAGGGAACTACAAGCTCCGTCAGCTCGATACGGGCTTCTAGTTACCAGAGTTCCTAACAGGCAGAGACCCAGACCCATCCATCGGCGTTTGGTAAAGCAAAAGACCTAACCAAACTCTAATGTCGAGCCTTCCTAAACCGGAAATATGCTTGCAAAGAGAAAGGGTTCTGTACCCGATGGGTGTAGGCAAGAAAGGGACAACGATGGCAGTCCTGGCCCAACTCTACTGTCAAGGTGTCCTATACCGGAAGTAACTTGCAGAGAGAAAGGGTTCTGTACTCGATTCGCTCAGGCACAAAAGGGACAACGATTTAGCCCTGGCCCAACTCTACTGTCAGGTTTTCCTACACCGGAAATACACTTGAAGAGAGAAAGGGTTCAGTACCTGATGGGCTCAGGCGCTATTGGGACAAGGACGCTCAGCTCGAGAACGCCTTGCTCTCAAACGCGTGGTGTGAGACTCGAACTTGGACAAGGGGTACACGATGTCGGTGAATGACACCTCGGCTAGGAGGGCGAAGGAGCCAGGGTCCAACTCCTCTGTTGAGTTCTTCCCCTTAAGGAACCAGGCTCATGGATGAGAAACGGTTCAGTACCCAATGGGCACAGGCACAGCACGTCCAATTACACGAGGCAAGTTCATAGACAGTGGAACACCTCGTTCGAGTGAGACGAGAGCTAGAAAATCGTCTGGGCGAAGAGTCTTCACTACGCGTGCCTGGAGATAGATATAGAGGCTGTCAGAGGCTAAGGGTAGCCCACCCGAATTGTCAAGGCATGCCGAAATCGGATGTGCTAGGCCTACAAGGCGCATAACGGTGGCACAACGTAATCACGCTCCCGGCGGAAATCGCACGGATATCCGTGATGGTTACAATGGAGCGAACGAAAAACAAACAAACAAACATCTATATTTCGCAACATAATTCCACCGCAATTGAAAAACAGCCTTCCAGTTACTCCTGACAACAAGAGGGGGCCAGTGGGAGTGTAAACGTTCTTAGCAAATCAGAACAGTACTTTGAGTACTAGGAGTTTTACAAAATGTAGGTAAAAGCTCTCTTTCTGTAACGATTTTTGTGCAAATATGGCATTACATTCCACATTAAAAAAAAGAAGTGATTACACGCGAATGAATTTTTTCATAAGTAAACTCCCTCTTACTTATCTACGGCCCTGCTTCCAGTACAGAGACAATTGCGCGTATATGATGTATCAATCAATTAAGTGCCATGCCGAATGGCGTAGGCGATCATGTTTCTCCACGATTCTCTGTCTCTTGTGTTGTCAATAAGCTCGGTTGTTGAGCATCTGCCGTGCCACAATACATGTCCATCCAGTAACTTTTCTCTTTATATGATGCATATGCTGTCTATAATGTATGTGACGCATATGGTGTATATGATATATGTTGTTCGTCCATCACAAGTAATGATGACCATTTGTTACATCCACTTTTGAATATTCAATTTTAGTTATGTCCTTGATTATGAGTTCGTAGATGGCTAATGAGCCCTATTCGAGCTGTAAATGTCCTTGGACAGTTCGGACATGGAATGACGACTGTAGACGGATCTTGGTCTATCCGTGACTTTCTAGCTGCTCTCCGCTGTTGAGCTGCTGCATTTCTCTTCTTTTCACAAGATGATGCGCTCTTTTTTATTTTAGAGCGCCATGTAGATCTATTTTGTGCAAGTTCTTCCTATGTATCGTGGTCTATTTCAAAGGCTTTCAGTGAGTCCTTTAACGAGTCCTTGTAGCGCTTCCTTTGGCCACCTTGAGATCGTGTACCCTTCTCTTGGTCAACGTAGAGAAGTATCTTTGGCAGACGATGGTCTGGCATACGCACCAAATGACCTTCCCAACGAATCTGTGTCTGCATCAGGATTGTGTCAATGCTTGGGATACCAGCTCTATCAAGGACAGTGGTATCTGGAATCTTGTCTTGCCATATGATGTTCATAACTTTTCAGAGACAATTTGTATGAACATGATTAAGTTTTTTTCACATGACGTCTATACACAATCCATGTTTCACTAGCGTATAACAGCATTGTAAATGCCACTGCTCTGTAAACTTTCAGCTTAGTCTGTAGGTTAATGTCATTTCTACGCAAAACATTTGCGTACAATCTGATGTCTATGATATATATGATGTATATGGTATGTATGATGTATATGGTATGTATGATGTATATGGTATGCATGCTGTATATTTTGTGTATGATGTATATGGTATATATGATGTGTATGATGTATATGGTGTGTATGATGTATATGGTGTGTATGCTGTATATGGTGTGTATGATGTACGTGGTGTGTATGCTGTATTTGGTGTGTATGGTGTATATGGTGTGTATGATGTATATGGTGTGTATGATGTATATGGTATGTATGCTGTATATGGTGTGTATGATGTATATGGTGTGTATGATGTATATGGTGTGTATGATGTATATGATGTATATGGTGTATGTGATGTATATGATGTATATGGTGTATGTGATGTATATGGTGTATATGGTGTATGTGATGTATATGGTGTATGTGATGTATATGGTGTATGTGATGTATATGGTGTATATGGTGTATATGGTGTGTATGATGTATATGATGTGTATGAAGTATTAGGGAAAGGATAATGCGCTTGATACATTTTAAAGAGTATTCTTTATACTGGCTTCGCGTATGAGTGGTCCTGGGTTCATTGCCAAGTTGAGGCGGACATATTTTTCCGATCCCAACAGCTTCAGTGTCGATCAAACCTTAATTGGGTATTGGATTAATCCGGGAAGTAAAGACTGCGAGGGAGAGAAGATGGCTACCATCATCATATAGTAGAGTCACAGAAATGTGATATCGCTAAAATCTCACACCCCTACAACATTAATAATTGATATGGGTTACCTTCTATTTACTTTATGAAGTGATGACAAGTGCTACTGATATAATCATAATGTAGAGAATCTCCTGGTTGCACACAGAAGACACAACAGAAAATGCTGACATTATAGCACACTGAACACAACAAAGCTAATCTGTGAGAACATCACAGAAAACCAGCTTTCGGACAGGTATCACAAGACATTACCCTACCGTCGGTATGGGAAAACGCTGGGACCCATGGCACGGCTCACAATACAGGGCATTTGCGCTATACAATTCAATTTCTGCGCCATAGAGAAAGCGGTCAACTTGTAGTCCTAGGGCTCGGCGGCAAAACAAATGCCTAATACTATGACTTTCTAGTTTAATCTTGGTAATCAATGAACAGTCTTGCCCACACGAGCGTTTCTGCAAAGCAAAGTGAGGAACACACACCAACATAAAATAAGTATATATATATAGAAGCACATTACGAACGCATCACTGCACTGTATAATCCAGGAAAAGGGTGTGGCATATATTATAAGTGTTTTAAACGTTCACATATTTGGAATCTTTATTCATTTTCCTATGAATTCATGATAGTCATTAATTCTGGCATTTGATTGCTACGCAATACATTGCATGCTGTGTATGCAAGGGAGAAAATCAAAATGATAACCAATAATTGCAAATTTGTCACACTAACCTCAATATCTGGCATGTCTACCGTGTGCTAACATCCATGGCAGTGGATCATCATGGAAAGCACAGGTCTCTGAAGTAATTTCCCAGTACTCAAGTCTCATTCACGTGTAAGAGCATTATCGAGCTGCTGTAAATTTGCTGGAGAGCCTTGCCTGTAGACTGCGCCCAAGCACGTCCCAAAGACGTTCTATAGGGGACGTGTCTGGCGATCGGGCAGGTCAATCAATCGTCACAATGGTCTGCTTCTGTAGATATTGCTGTGTTATGAATACAGTCTGCACACGTGCGTTATCCTACTGGAGAAACTGCAAGTCTGCATAATCTGCGAACGCGGGAACAGCCACTGCACATAGAACCTCATCTCTATATCTCACAACATTAACATTTCCACGAAAGACGTGTAGAGGCAAGCGATGGTGAAAACTGAATCCTCTCAAATGTGAATACCGCCACCTCCAAATCGGTTGTGCTGACGAACACAACTCTGCAAAACGTTCTCCACACCGTCACTGAATAGGTCCATCAGCAGCGTAGAGGTTGAATCTGCTCCCATCTTTCAATATGACAGCATTCTTCTTCAAATCCACCTGACATGTTTCTCCGACCATTGTAGGCGCTGATGATGCTGTCTCCGAGTCACGTTTGGCCCAACATAGGTCGTCGTGCAGTAAGGTCTGTATCACTGAGTTGTCGCATGACTGTCATTCGATAGACTTGCCCACGAATGCTCACTATTCCTTTTGCTGTTTGACTTGCCGGGATGGAACGATTCATTAGGTGATTCAGCACAATATGGCGTTCTTGCGCAGGTTTAGGAACTCGTGGTTAGTCACTCCGTAACGTTAACTGAGGCGTACGATACTGCTGTGGTAACAATTCCTCCTCCTGGCAATGGCTCGCGAGCTCATTCCGGCCTCAAACAAAACAATGGCTCGTAGGCATCGTATTCAGATAGTCACGGAAATTCAAGCGCACATGTTTGGTGTTTTGTCTCAACGACCGTTTTATAGCGAGTATACTGCAACAACATTCTTCAAATTATCAATAATCCAATGTTACGCACCAACAAACGATGCTTCTGACTTGTCGAAGGACACATTCTACAACACTCTAGTTGATGTTTTAAATTTAGTACCCAAACATGACATCCTCATTGACGCCAAAATTGGTGATGATAACAGAGGAGCAGAAAAACATGTTGGAAAATATGGCATAGGTTCACCTATTGTACATTGACGATTGTTCACTAAACCAAAATGGAGAAAGATTAATTGAGTTTTGTGAAATAGGAAATTTTGAAATTGCGAATACCTTCGTCCTGCACAAAAATATTCACAAGATTACTTGGAACTCACCTGATAAAATAACCACAAACCAGATAGACCATTTTTGTAATAACAAAAAATGTAGTTCAACTGTACAAGACGTAAGAGCTTTTAGATGAGCAGATATTGGAAGTGATCACATTCTCTGCATAACTAAGCTAAACATCAAACTTAGAAAACATCAAAAGACCATCTACCACAGAAAAATCGATACAAAACGTCTACTAGAAAGTAATTTACAAGAAGAATACAACACCAAAATCAACAATCAATACACCGCCTTAGATAAGCCATCTGAATTAGTAAATCGCATAACATCCATAGAAACGAAATGGGAGAATTTTAGAAATACTGCAATAAATGCTGCTTTGTATACAGCTGGTCTCATACAAAACAATAAGAAGAAATGGATAAGCGAGAACTCTTGGTCAAAAATCCAAAACCGTAAAGAGATGAAGCAAAAATTACTTGCTGCAAAAACCACTCAAGACGAGGAACAAAACAGACTCACATACGCACTTTTAGACAAAGAAGTTAAAGCAAGCGCTAGAAAGGACAGGCACAATTATATAAACAACTTATCATTGGAAGCTGAACCAGCCTCAAACACAACAACAGCAAGATACTACACCGCATAACCAAACAACTGTGCAATCAGCCACTTTTCCCAAACGCATCTATTAAAGACAAAAATGGCAAAGTTCTAACAACAACTGAACAACAAAAGCACAGATGGGCCGAACATTTCCAAGATCTTCTTAACAGACCACCACCTCAATCTACTCCATATCTAGAGGAAGAGGAGACAATGCTACCATTAGAAGCTTCGATATAAAATTTCCCCCTTGAAGAGGTAAAACAAACCGTTTAGGAAATTTTAAAAAAACCAATAAAGCAGCAGGTCAAGATGGCATCGCAAATGAAATGTTAAAAGCAGTAAATAATAATATCTTGTCATTTTTTTCTGGATATTTTCAATATGATTTGGAAAAACGAATACCCACCCCAACAATGGAAATATGGCATCATTATCAAATTACCAAAAAAAAGGAGACATAACAAATTGTGATAACTGGAGGGGAATCACACTGCTATCCATACCTGGCAAAATTATGTGTAATATATTGCCTGCAAGATTAAAGTCATCCTTAGTCAATAGACTTAGGGAAGAGCAGTCAGGCTTTAGACCAGGTCGTTCCTGCCTCGACCATATATTCACTCTTAGAACAATAATAGAAGAATGTCTAGAATTTAGATCTAATCTCATAATAAACTTCGTTGATTTTCAAAATTCCTTCGACAGCATCCATCGACCATCGCTTTGGGAAATTTTAAAAATATACGGATTACAAAATAAATATGTAATAAAATCATTCTATACCAACTCACAATGCTTGTTAGAACAGATAATGGCAATTCAGAATGGTTCCCTGTGATTACTGGTGTTAAACAAGGCTGCCCTATGTCACCATTACTATTCAATATCGCAATTGACGGGGCTATGAGAAAAAGCACAACCAACACAAATTTAGGAATCAAATGGATAAATAAAACAACATTAGAAGACCTGGATTTTGCCGATGATCTTGCACTATTGAGTGGAAACCATCAAGATGCACAAACAAAAACTATATATTAAAACTCATTGCAGTACAAATAGGTCTTCAAATCAATTCATCAAAAACAAAAATTATGGACTTCATCAATTCACCTAACGAAACTAATTTAATGGACAACAACTTGAAAAAATACAGAAATTCTCCAATCTAGGAAGCAAATTAACACTCGACGGTGATGTCATGCCAGAAATTACAACTCGCATTGCCCTAGCATCAAGTGCATTTAACAGACTGTCTAATATCTGGAAGTCAAAGTCAATCAGCAGACGCACGAAAATGCGCTTATTTAATTCCTGCATTATTCCGGTGCTATCATATGGATGTGAGAGCTGGAAAAGTTCTTTATCTTCAGAAAAGAAATTACTGAGTTTCGAGAACAAATGTCTTCGTAGTATAACTAACACCCATTGGAGTGAATTCAAATCGAATGGTAAAATCAGAGAAGAGACACATCAAAATTTCATCACAGATGTTATCAGAAAACGCCGTTGGTCCTACAACGGGCATGTTCTACGCGCAGACACCAGAAGAATACACCACCAATCTCTTCAATGGATACATACAGGCAAAAGAGCAAGCGGTAGACCATAAGAAACACTCAGAAGAACAATACTTAGAGAAGGTTGGTTGGTTGGTTGGTTGCTGATCCAGCGGTCCATGGGCTCATGCCCTTTGACCCAATGCCATTGTGTGATATATGCATGTGTTTGTGAGTTGTTGTTTTGTTCCATATAATGTGTTCCATTTATCTGGCCCTGGAGGGAGAAGCATTTTCCTGATGTCATCCAGCGCTGGACATTCAAAAAGGTGGTGGTCAACAGTTTCATATGGATGAGTGCACAGCCGGCACCCTGGAGTGTGCTGTGGTTGTATTCTGTTCAGGTGATTGTTAAGCTGTACATGTTGTGTGCGCAGTCGGAATATGATACTCTGGTCTTTTCTTTCCAGGAGGTTGATATTGTCTTTAGGATTTGGGCTGGTCATATATTTATAGATTTCCCTCCCAGTGTTTCCCATGGCCCATCTGTTCATCCAATTTTCTTTGTTCACAGATTTCAGAATCATTTTAACTGTGTGCATTGCTGTTTCTGTATAAGGCTGTTCTTGTTGTGCTCCCCACTTTGCTAGTCTGTCTGCCTTATCATTACCAGGTGTGTTTGAATGGCCAGGAATCCACTGCATAACAATGTTGACATCATAAGATGTGAGCAGCTGGTTTGCATGGTAGTATATTTCAGCTAGCTCGGGTTTAGAATGTCCATCACATTCCAATGCTTGGAGCGCAGACATAGAGTCTGTAAAAATAACAATGTTTTGGACTTTTGATGGGAAGGCATCAAATATGGTCTTCAGGTGGTACAAGGCAATTTCTAGTGCTGTTATTTCAGCTTCATAGTTAGAACATATCTCCCCACAGGCATCAAACAACTCATCAGATGTTTTGTCTGGATATTCTATATAGACACCATAACCTGCTTTGATGATTGCTTTGAAGGCAGACCCATCAGTATAGACATGAATCCATTGTTCTGGGTAGGTGTCTATTGTTTTCTGTGTTGCTTTCATAAGACTTACTGGGTCGGAACGTTTCGTTGCATTATCTCTTAACTGTGTTTTGATTTCTGGCAATTTAAAGCCTGTGTGTGGTGGTAAACATTTTTCTACTCTTTGCAGTCTTTGTCTCTTATCTGGAAGGTGGTAACTGTCTTTTATTTCATTGACATGGCTCACGACTGACTTTTGTTTTATTCTGTGGTTTGGTTCCCAGTTTTCTACAAGTTGTTTATTTGAGTGGTCTTTGTTCATTCTTTTGCTTCTTTCATAAATCTCCATTGCAGCCATATCTCTCCGCATCTCAAGGGGTTCTATATTCGTATGTATTTCACATGCAGCCGTCGGTGTAGATCTCATTGCTCCACTAATAAGACGTAGGGCATTGTTCTTCACTCTGTCTAGGGATTCTACATTTGTTGTGGAACATGTTGTGAGGAGTGCACTGTTGTATTCTAAAGCAGAACGTATGTAACCAAGGTATAGTCCTCTAAGGGTATCCTTGTCTGATCCCCAAGATGTGCCAGCGAGTCTTTTCAGTAGTTGTAACCGTTTGAGTGCTTTATTTTTGATATTTTTTACATGCTTCTTGAGGGTGAGCTGCCGATCAAGCGTGATTCCAGGATATGTGGGGTGTTCTTCTCTTGGCAATTTCTGTGTATCCAACCATAGACTGATATTTTCTTTGGCTGCCTTATGACTCTTGGTAAAGATGGTATAGACAGTTTTCTCACAGTTTATTTTTAGCTTCCATGTTTGACAGTATTCATGTAGTCTTTTTAAATCTCCATTTAGTCTTTTGGCAGCACTTTCAACATTCTCATGGCTCTGCCATATTGTTAAGTCATCAGCATAGAGGGCTTTTTCAGCTTTGATATGTTTGGTTAGGTCATTGATGTAGATGAGAAAGAGGGTGCAGCTTAAAGCAGAACCCTGTGGTAAGCCTTCCTCTAGAACTTCTTTAGATGAAGTTGCATCATTTATCTTTGTCTGGATTGTTCTATCAATGAGGAAGTATTTTATCCAGTTGTATAGCTTTCCACTAATTCCCATCTCAATCATATTCATCAAAAGACCCTTTCTCCATACTCGATCATAAGCCTGTTGTAAGTCAAAGAAGATGGCCACAGTGTGTTTGTTTTCCTGGAATCCATCATGGATTTTCTGTGTCAACCTAAATAGTTGGTCTTCTGTGCAACTGCCTTTTCTGAAGCCAGCCTGTTCATGGCAGAGGATGTTTGAGCTCTCGAGGAACCAGTAAAGTCGTGCGTTAACCATTCTTTCTGCTAATTTCCCAAGACATGATGTTAGGGATATGGGGCGGTATCTTTTGGGTTCATCTGGAGGTTTGTTACTTTTCAGGATGGGAAAGATGTGAGCATTTCTCCAATGTTTAGGCAGTTTTCCATTTCTCCAGGTCATATTTATTAGTTTAAGGAGTACTTCTTTCCCTGATGTGCTCATGTGTGTTAACATTTCATTATAAATTTTATCTGGTCCAGGAGACTTTCTTGGCTTTAGTTTAGAGAAGGTAAGACAACCAATATTCATACTATTCAAGAACTGCGCAGAATAGATTTGAACAGACAGAATTGGAAAGATCTGACTTCTGCCCTATGCGCTAACTTCCGCGCAATAGGAAAATTAATACTGCAACCCTCTACCCATTTTCAGGGTCATACCTACTGGGAATCGCGTTGTACGTGTAATTTGCATTGTTTTCGTGTAGTTTGTACACACATCCGCCGGTTGACTTATGCACTATTCATTCATGTAGCGATTCGCTCACTACGTCATTGCAAACACGTGGAAAATTAATGCTCACACTTTTCCTCCAACTTTTCGGCAACAATGTATAAAATATCGGTGCGATTTTTATGTACGTAAGTATACGTACTATATATCAACTTAGATTTATAGTAATTGATTGCAAAATAAGAAGAAGAGTGTAGACAGATCACTTAACACCTTATATCTGATAAAATAACAGTCAAATATTTGTTGGCTAATTCGAAAACAGTCTTCTAACACGAATATTTTTTTTAAGTGAATGTCATTGGTATACTTTTCTGGAGACAGTCAATGAAAATCACTGGATTAGTCAAATGAATCTATTTAGACTGATATAGTTTAATTAACCGACGGGTGTTATATAATTGATGGTCTCTGACAAACTTCATACATAGGTATTCTGATATATATACTCTTCGAATAGCCTACTGTCTTTTGAAAAGGATGACGTATTGTGAGTCAATGATTTGCACACTTTGAGCCTTTTGGTGATAGAGTTTTATTACATTTCGTCTTATCAATAATATAGAGAAATCCCCTTATTTATTTGGGTACATCATACATTAACAATAGAGAGAACAGCAAAAGGAATACCAAGAACACAATGGAAGATTCAATCAGAGAGATTGTTAACAACCACAAACTAACTATGGCAGGGACAAGAAAGATAGTTAAGTATGATAATAGTTATAGACATAATATTGCTTATATTCTTTATGTTAATAATATAATTTTCTGCATGCTAATATTTTAAAAATATATTATTAAGCTCTGGCACATTTCAGGCCATAATTTATAGTATCAATTATTCATCTGTCAGTAGATCGCACTATATTTATCACGCACAGTGTATGACACCATACACAGCGCTTAGAAACGAATAAAACGGTAAATACTAATATTAAATCAGAGCATCTACAATGTTTAATAGTAAAGTTCCCGCATTCAATGTGCTTTTGGCTTAATAATTCATGTTTGAACTCGATTTTGAAGTACTGTACACCTTATTGATTACTAGTTACTACGTGATGTTTATCATGATGACTGCTTCACCACTGTCGCAGATAGGAATTTATCTCAGAAATTTCAACTGTCATCAAGTTGTCAGATCTTCGGCTGTAGTCAGCAATTTAATTTGTAATTATACCCAAAGTTTGATCCAACTGACACAAGATTATATAACTCAACCATCAAATAATGTAACCACACAATGTATTCTATAAAATGAACTGAGATTGTGTATACAATATCATTACATGCTGTAAAATCTGTGATAATATATTGCCAAGTAAAACATGAACGATGCTGATGTTAGACATTTAGGTGTGCCAATTCACTTTCATTTACTATTTCATACTAGAGAGTTAGTTTATTATTCCACTCTATATCGTTTAATTTTTATGTTTAAATCTTAAAATTTTTAGTGCATGTGATGAGAACAGTAAACCATGAACATTTTGTAAATATCTGAAAAATGAAGGAGAGGAGAGACAGAGGAAGTGAAAAATAGAAATTTCTGGATGATTTGTCACTGTGGCACAAAAAGAAGACACAAACTGAACTTATTAACACCACATGAGACAGGAGTTATGGAGAAGCATGATCGCCTACGCCAATAAGCATGACACTTGATTCATTGATATCATTTAATACTATTCTTTTTACAAAGAGCAAACACTATCTAAATAGTTTATACTTTGGCCAAACTGCCCAAGAACATTTAGGTCCACAATATGACTTATCAGCCGTCTACAAACCCATAGATAAGTTCATACTTCAAACTCAATTGTATAAAGTGAATGTAACAAACAGGCAAAAATTACATGTGATGGATGCACAATAACATGTTTACTAATATATTTATACATGTACTGTATTTTTCCTCGTGCTACAGTAACTCCATTGTTTGACGTCGTAAAATAAGCTCTAACGTTCACGTATTGTAATCTTCTATAGGTTGCTGAAACATCGCCAAGATGTATGTGTACTTTCGCAAGTAAACAGTAATTATAATATAGCGTGTGTTTTCTGCAATAATTGGAAATCTTAAAATGGGTAGAAAAAGGGTGGAACATATTGATTTTGTGGAAGCGGACCTTGTTAATGTTGTGGGGGTGGACCATATTGTCATTATTCTCAATGACGAAGAAAAGAAAATATTTGAGCTAATCGACTATATGGCTATTTGTGGTTTAGTTTCTCTATTTGGGATGATATCAAACATCATTAATATCATCATCTTCTACAAACAGGGTTTCGAGAATACAGCCAATTTAGCTTTTTTAGGACTCGCCATCTCCGATCTTTTATGTTTGATGTCATTGTTTGCGGCTTCCGTTTGTGTGAACCCTCTTCTACCTGTTTATGACACTGCTTGGGTTTCGGTTGAAGTTATGTATCTATCTTCTGCCTGGCCACATGTTTGTTTCTGCCGAATCACTAGCTGCATCACCGTTTACATCACAGCCGAAAGGTTTCTCTCTATCGCGTTACCGCTTAAAGTCAAACAGATAGTTACTCTAAGAAGAACTGCAATGATAATATTTCTCATCTTCATTATCAACATAATGACACTGATTCCCGAGTACATCACATCATACCTTGACTGGAGGTTTGTACTACGAAAGAACAGAACACTTTTGGGAATAACATTCACCAGTAGTAGAAAAGACGTTGAAGGATTATGTCACGTGATACACGCACTGTTAAGTGCTACTTCCTTTTCTGGTGTTATTGTTTTTACATTCGCTCTTGTCTTCAAATTAAGAAAATCTTCTGAATGGAGGAAGGAAGCAACTTCTAAACTTGTACAACAACAGGCATGTACTCAAAAAGAACGGAAAACTGTTAAAATGGTCGTGTTGATTGCGTGTGTTCTTATTATTTGTTATATTCCTGGTGCTATTATCGCCATGGCAACTTTCGTAATAGGATCCGAATTTAACGTAATGGGAAAATATCTCAATATTTGTGAAGCAGTGTGGTCAATTGCATGTGCCTGCCAGTCTGTGAACTCAAGTATCAATATTTTCTTCTACTACAGGATGAGTTCCAAATATAGACGCACGTTCGGTCATATCTTTGCACGATTACACCAGTGCAATGGAAAAATCATATCAGAAATTTAAGCTCTGTGAAAATCGTGTATATGCGTCACTAAGAGTAACGACTGAATATAAAATGTGTACTATTCCATAATGGAAGTGTTAATATATAAGATTCAAGGATTAAATGTGTGATAATAAAAGTTTCGTGTAAATAACATTCTATACTGATATGATATATATATATATATACTCCTCACAATATATATATGTATGTATCATTGAAAACTAACCCTGTTACGACAGGTTTGGCGAGCCGGCTTCGGGTAGACACTACTAACACATTATAAAGGAGAAAAGTGGTAACGTGTCCAACAAAGCAACTATAAATGTGTGCGGATTTGGCGGCAACATACAGGAATTAGTAGAATTCATGGAGAAAACAACACAGAAATTCTAGGCATAGTAGACACGAGAAAATTGGAAACATCAAACAAGTATTACATAAATAGGTATTAATATGGAGCGTAGTGAACCCACAAGAGAAACAAAACACGAATTTGGGTTCCTTTTACATAAAGAACAAAGTCCGGGGTCATAACCGATAACACATATCAGAGAGAATAATAAAAATTAAAATAATTGAGCAAGAAACCACAAGCACAATAATACAAATCTATGCTCCATGTAACCATAAGCACGAAGAAGAAAGTATATAATTTTTCGAAGGCATTTATTTTGTACTTAATAAAAATCAAATACAGAGATGCATTATAAATTATGGTCGACTGAAATGGAAGAGTATGAAATAAAAAGGGGGAACATGAAACTTGCATTGGAAACTTCGGCGACACACGTACATTTCGCAACAACAAAGGAGAACACCTCATAACTTATGTATGGAACATGAACTCATGATAACAAACACCTTCCACCAACACAGATAGAACCATAATAAACCGTTGCAAAAATAAACCAACTTGCATGCATCCCAGATTGATTATACAACCACAATAAAGAAATACATATATATCACAGACGCAATTGTCAGACATAACATACACATAGACACCAACCAAAGTCATGTCATACTGAGTGAATACGTTCAGAATAAATACGCCAAAAATAACACCACATAGTTCATGATAATCAATCAATACAATTGTATATTATTAAAGCATATTTTGAAACGTAGATAACTTTCTGTCCTTTTTGTACCCTTGCAGCAAATTTGGTGTGGTAGAATTATTTAAATTTCACTAATTTTAACAGTCCATATATCGTCTACAGTAGGCCAAAGAAAGGTATTAAACATTTTTCCACTTTGTATTCAAAAGTTGATTTCCACATAACCATCTTTATTCTTCAAGCTACATGACTTTCCCAATGAAATATTTTGTTCTCTTTCCTGTCGTAAAGTCACAAACAACATACAGATCAAGATTTATGTCTTTACTTTCTACACCACCCATTCTGACATTGTTGTTTTCATCATCACTATCACATCCAGCGTCAGAATCTATGTCATCATCATATGGTATATTGTCAGTATCATCATCAGAATAACTTATAATTTCTTGATTTTTTGGCTTTAGATATAGTAATATTCTTTGTGTTTTCTGATCTGCATTTCAATTTCATTGTGATTTGCCCAACCTGTTTGGTACTACGTGGTGCAATGACTCTAACATTTTGTACTATTTTCACACCAGTTTCATCAATACTGTAAATCTCAGCCCCACTTACATTCAGTGTTGTACAAGAGACCTGTAGTAAATAAAAACATGTTGCAACATTGTGTCTGTTAAATGCAGTTGCTCGTGCCAATGATGTTGGTTCTGGTTATCTTATTGGCAATTGTCGATGTCGCTTCAGAAAGTCATTCTCTACCTGCCATTGAGTTTTCATTCCGTGTGTGTGGACATTTCAAACGATTTAATGTTGCCATTTCAAAGGCAAGAGTACAATCATCATTTGGAGTTAGTCCGTGAAACAGTTTTGAGCTTTTGAGATAATTGGCCAGACTCTCTTTATGTTCATGATGAAACATTTGACTGTGTTGATAATTTGTGGTGAGTTTCATTACCGACAATTTTGACTTTTGACACTTTTGAAATATTGTTTAGAAGTGTTTTATGATCTATTGCGTATACCCTGGAAGTTTGTCTAACAGACATGCCATATGCAACGTCAGTCACTGCAGCACTCATAATGTACTCTGATACTTTGCCTTGATCAATATTCCTCTGGTAAACACGGGGCATGTATTTACTAAAAACTATATAAAATAGGCATAGATTGAAAGTTTCAAATAGTTGCAATGAATTACTTCAATTGTTTAAACAACCTAAGATTTGGAAATAATGTGTGATTAATTTATAATGGAATACTGAAACCCTTCCATGTGTGGGGAGTAATGGTCCAATTACGGCCCATTTCTCCACACAGCTATTCAAATAGTAAAACATAAATTCTTAAATCTCATACGTGTTTGGCATAAAGAACATTATTTACGTATGAAAATGGGGTGCGAAGGGAACGCATTGCTCTAGGCGGACCCAGGGTTAGCAGATAACCAAGATCCCAAATGTACCTCCACGCGGTGCACCCCTGGAAACAGAAATACAGCAGTTCGTGGTGATTCTGGCCAAATCATTTGGGGATCGTGTCCGTGAATGTGGAGGTAGCAGATGGAAAGAGATTTGACTGCACAAGAGACAGACAATATCTCCGACACTACCAGCAGCACCACATATAGCGACACTGTCGACATACAGTGAAGCTAGTCAGTCCAGTCCGAACATTGGAGGGGCGGCCAATGTAAAATGCACGTAAAGGTAGATGCATGGCGAGAGACAAATATATTTCATACAGAGTACAATGCTACAATGAAAGGGCAGTACAGCGCTAGAGGGCAGCGCGAACAGCAAATAGAAAGTGAAAAGTCCCTAGGAAAGGGGGAGCTACAAGCTCCGTCAGCTCGAGACGGGCTTCTAGTTACCTTAGTTCCTTACAGGCAGAGACCCAGACCCATCCACTGGCGTTTGGTAAAGCAAGAAGACCTAACCCAACTCTAATGTCGAGCCTTCCTAAACCGGAAATATGCTCGCGAAGAGAAAGGGTTCTGTACCCAATGGGCTTAGGCAAGAAAGGGACAACGATGGTAGTCCTGGCCCAACTCTACTGTCAAGGTTTCCTATACCGGAAGTACACTTGCAGAGAGAAAGGGTTCCGTACTCGATTCGCTCAGGCACAAAAGGGACAACGATTTAGCCCTGGCCCAACTCTACTGTCACGTTTTCCTACACCGGAAATACACTTGAAGAGAGAAAGGGTTCAGTACCTGATGGGCTCAGGCGCTATTGGGACAAGGACGCTCAGCTCTAGAACGCCTTGCTCTCAAACGCGTGGTGTGAGACTCGAACTTGGACAAGGGGTACACGATGTCGGTGAGTGACACCTCGGCTAAGAGGGCGAAAGAGCCAGGGTCCAACTCCTCTGTTGAGTTCTTCCCCTTAAGGAACCAGGCTCACGGATGAGAAACGGTTCGGTACCCAATGGGCACAGGCACAGCACGTCCAATTACACGAGGCAAGTTCAAAGACAGTGGAACACCTCGTTCGAGTCAGACGAGAGTAAAACATCGTCTGGGCGAAGAGTCTCCACTACGCGTGCCTGGAGACAGATATAGAGGCTGTCACAGGCTAAGGGTAGCCCACCCGAATTGTCAAGGCATGCCGAAATCGGATGTGCTAGGCCTACAAGGCGCATAACGGTGGCACAACGTAATCACGCTCCCGGCGGAAATCGCACGGATATCCGTGATGGTTACAATGGAGCGAACGAAAAACAAACAAACAAACGTATGAAAATAGTAATTGTGCATATACAATAACTCACCGTCTAATCAACACAACAGCAACGAATATTGAGCTTGCAATGTGACTTCAAAGATCTAAATTTTTACCTGGGAAAAATGTGATCACCGATTGTGAAAATTCACGCGGGCTTAAAGAAATAAGAGGTTCTTCCTAGAAAACATATAATACTGTTAGTATGTTTTCTCATTATTGTCCAAATTAATATAGACCATTAGTTTTAGATATACAAAAAGGGGAGTGGTGCCGGCAATTCTCCTACCAGTCCATGTGGCGTACGAATATTGCAAGTCGTCCTATAATTTAAATATACGGAAGCATTTAAATAAAATAGCTCCTAGAGTTAGCCAGCTTTTATCTGTATCATCAGATATCAAGTATGTCATCATCATCATAGTATATCACCAAGAACATATTGAATTATATATTTCAATGAAAGAGCCAAAATGTGAATTTACTTTAAATAAATGTTAGCAAATCATATGTTGGTATGATCTGTTCTAGAGCAGTTAATATTAACTTTTGAAAGACTGCTTTCCGCCGAAGATGGATGTGCCGGGCCATTGGCGCAAATAAAACGGCGGCACAACGCATTTCCATTCTCTGGACTACATCCTGCTAGAAATCTAGTAGGACAATGGTCTTGCTACAAGGGAGATCCAGCAGGAGTTTGAGAATGAACGATGAAGAAGAAGAAAGACTGCTTTAAATTATATTCGTGTTCAATTATTTCGAGACACATTGTGCATCATGGGCGATTTTGGCACTTCCTTTGTTTCTCTTATTTGTGTTAGTTATTTTCGCCTAGTTTTACTATATCTGAGAATTATATGTGAAACATGATACAAAGAGTGAGAGACGAGTTGCCCAACACAACACTGTTCTTGCTGAATACCAACTCCAGTTATCGTATTGGGAACATGGTTCTGTTTTATGTGGGACACAGGCAACCTAGTCATCTTTAGAAGTAGGAATGTGCTGTTATCACATCATTAGCGTTTACGCCAGCATTTAAGTTACTATAATAATTTTTTTAATATGCTTATGTGCTGGGACAAATTACATCCGGCGTAGGGAATTATGTATCCTGTCCGTTCAAAAAACAATGCCACACTACATTATTTTTTGCTAAATATTTCTACAAGCAAACAATTCTGGGTTCATAGATACATTCTAAATTGGTCATGCTAAGAATTTCTTTTACGTTGCCATTGCTGTACAAGCGGTCAGGGTGCACATATGAAGCAAGAGTTAATTTCTGGTATTTCCTGGGGATCTAAACAAATATACAAATATTATCCGTAAGGATATAGGATGTTATGAGCTACATGTTTTACATCTATAGGGAATGACAGAAAGAATATATACCCCGCAGGTGGAGAGTAATTTTAATGTTGGGGGGTCAACGTTATTATTCAGGGGGATAGTTCAGGGGGAGAGGAGAAATAATACAATGTTTATATATAATAATTATGGACTTTACATATTTTATTTTAATATATATATATATATAAAGAGTCAAATCAGCAATATAAGAAAAAGGCAATCTTCTTTTTTTGGCAACTTCGTGAGACAGGCAGGTTTAGAGAACATAGTTACAACAGGCAAAATTTAAGGCAACAGAGATAGAGGGCGACACCGTGAGAAAATATAAAACAGTTTGCCAGCCTGGTACGGCAAGGAAACAAAAACGAAAGTGATATATAATACTGTGGAAAGAGAGCCCTAGACAGCCAATGACCGCCTACGCCAGCCTGCATGGCACCAGATGATGATGATGATGATGTATTTTACATAGGAAAGGGGGAGGCAGAATTTTAGAAAAACTTAGGTGGGTTATGGTAAAAAAAATATTGGGAAATACTGATATAGACTGTTAAGAACTGCCCACTTCACAACTATAGGGATTACCTCATCACCATTGTCATTATTTTCATATATGTCAAATCAAGTCAAATCATGCTTCCTCAAATGAAATTGTCCACAAGGAATTTTCAACATTTTCGTTTATTTGTATTGAGCTCACATTCTGACATACTACAATCGTCCCACCTCTTAATCTAGTTACCGCAATGGTATCTGTGTTTGCGTCTTGCCAACATCCTTCTTCTCTCTTGCTGGTCATGCATGTGGTTATATTTCCTTTATTTTGTTGTAATATATTCTATGCCTTTTCTCTTTAACATCATTTCCCCTAAATAATAATTTTATGTTTGTTGTCTTTCAAAGAAAGATGAACCATTCTTCTCTATACCGAGATCTCAAAGATGTTAAATATGACCCATATATATTTTATATAATTGCCCCGTTTTAAAAACATCATGATTACTAAAGAACACTATTTATTCAATGATTGACACATTATTAGCCTGACCTACTATCGTAAAACGTATTGAGATATTCTGGAATTTCATAGAAAATATCCCACTATTACTTCATATAAAGTATCTCATGATACACATAAGCTTACTGAATAGTTCAAGTGTAATATGCTTCCAGGTATGCATACTATGTAAATAAACAATGAAAAACAAAAATGTATATTAATGTTTCTATGTGTGTGGTGTCTTTTTTCTCCATAATGTGTATTTTGGAGGGGAACATCTAACATATACGCCTTTATCACAACCTACGCCTGCTCACTCCTAATTCTAATATTATATCTATAATACTGGAAATCACAATCACCACTCTACCACTTTACAATAACATAGGAGCTCCTAATAAATCCAACATGGGATGAATTCCACCGACTTAAGTTGTACAGCTTGTACTCCAACAATCCTCTTGACAAAACTATAGAAATTGAGGAACACTGTCCTGTTTCATGGACAGTTTGCTTCCCCGATTCATCCTTCACTACGTGGCTGAGCTGTTACTTATTTGCTGGTGAATAAACGGCTGATCACTCAAGATTGATTACAATCCGTTATGTTCAAGCTTTTGGGCGCATTTTGTGAACGTAATCTTGCTTAATACCAATGTGTATTCAAACCTTTTCCTCAAAAGTTTTCCTACTAATCTAGTTTTACTATAATTTGCGACATTCAATTTTGCCAACAATCTTTTCAAGAATATTCTCCTCTATGCACATCCTTTCTAAACTAACAGTTCTTGCATTATTTTATTCTACCATTATCGTGCTTCGGTCATGGTTGATCAATATTCGCGCTAACTAATTTCGTCAAAAACCCTGACTCGTCAACACTTACTAAGTTATTTTTTTTTCTTTATTTTTTAAAAGTCCTATCTGGGCAAAATAATGAACCGCTGAAATTAGTAATATCCTCTGTCAGGTTTCCTTGTCCGCATCCCGGCACATCCAGCTGTACTGTTACAATCTTGCTTCTCTTAAAAACTTCATAAAGAGTATTCCTATATTTGGAACTCATTGAATAATACAGAAATATATTCGCACTAGAGTTAATAGACTGGAAAGTGAATGCCATAGTCCACATTGCCTCACAAATATTGATGTATTTTCCTCTAATATTAAACTCAGGTCCAACAATAAACGTTGCCAAGGCGATAACTGCACCAGGAATATAACAAACAATCAAAATAGTTGCTATTAGGACAATCATTTTAACAGTCTTCTGATCTCTGGTTGACATGGCGTTGTCTTTATTTTGATTGGAAGTTATCTTCACACGCCACCGAGAAGCTTGTCCTAATTTGGTCACTAAGAGAGATGTGAATACGATCACACCGACGAAGGAAAGTGAACCCATAACTGAATGAAGAATGTAGACGACTCCTTCAACCTTGTCTCTGTTACTTGTAAATACTAGAGCAATAAGTGTCATGTTCCTGGATGGGATAAATCTCCACCCAAGAAAAGATGTGGCGTATTCTGGAAGGAAAGTCATCACATTCACCAGATATATCATACACAGAATAAATGTTGTTTTCTTTGGCGTGATTATATCTTTGACCCTTAGAGGCATAGCTATACTGATGTACCTCTCAGCTGTTATGTAAACTGTGATGAAACTTGTAATTCGTGAAAAGCAAACGTGTGGCCCAGCTGCTGAAAGATACATGACTTCTAAATGATACCACGGAAATCTCGACAAAGCAAATAACGGATTCATGATTACGGATGTCCAAATCAGACTTAGGAGACAAGAAATGTCAGAAATAGCAAGCCCAAAAAATCCGATGTTAACAGTACTTTTAAATCCTTGTCTATAGAACACAATCATGTTGACAGTGTTGGCTATAATCCCGAAGAGACCGACAATACTACAAATTGTTGCTAAATTGACGATGTCAAATATTGTTCTACCTTCGTCACTGAGAACTATGGACATCATTATTATTTTAAAGCTGTGTATTTTCTTCATATGCTGTAGTTTAATGTTGCGAAAAGAATTTGTGTTTATTCATTGAATTCTGTTAATGTGAGTATCTTCATTAAAGGATCTTGGAATGTGTGTACACATCATTGGTTAGATGCGCTCCTGCTCCTGCTATGTAAGAACTACGTCTTATAAATAAACGGTGTCCTATATTGTTACATTTTAAACACTTCTTAACTCATAAAAACATGTTAACATAATGATAGAAAATATAGAGTCTTTTTGGAAATTTCGTGTAGAAATTTTTTTTTTTCGATGAACTTATACAAGACACATTAAATGACTAACAGTGACACTGTTAAGAAAACAACACTCAAAAACAGTTTATTTCTCAAGACCAACATTGGCCAACAGAAGCACTAATGATTCAGAAATCTTCATTACAAAGGCTCTTAGCCGCTGTATGCGACTCAGTTTTTTTTTGTTTTTTGTTTTTGAAAAAATTAAACTGGACTCTTTTAACTATCAAAATGATTAATTAAAAACGACATCGTGCACATGTGATTCCTGAGATTATCATCATTACTTCACTATAGGATAAGAGAAGGACGAAATCAGTAGAAAGTTGCACGCAAGTCAGAAAAACTGTAACAACCTGAAAAATAGGAAAGCGACAGGTAAGCATGAGACTGTGTACCAGTGAGGAAATAAGCATGAATTGTGGGACATAGTGAAATCAATTTTACGAAGAAATTGTCTATTCTCATAGACTTTTAGCTACATAGGGACAAAGCACGAATCACAGAAAGTGGCGGTTTTTACTACAACAGTATAGAGTGCCAAACATATACTTCAAGAGTGTTCTGAGCATGAAACGCTGAGGCAGACATATTGGTCAGAGGAAACAACACTGGAATCAAAGCTCTATGGGACACTGTATGAACTACAAAAGACAGTGAGTTTTATTAAGGAGAGAGAATTACAGATATAGACATGTTTCAAGTGAACGAAAGAAGAAACTACAACAGTAGATACATTTTCAATTGTTGAACCAATTCGTACAAAAACATGTATTTCTCTTGCATAGTTTGCGCACTGATCACATCCGTGTCATGTATGTTGGTGCATTCTATTTTCTATCTGCTGTTCGATGTATATCTCGATGATATAAAGTGTATCTAATACGAAAAATGGTATATCGCATCAGCCAAGATGATTGCCGCGGTGCAAAATCAGCAAGGAGTACTATTGTGGTGAAGGACTTGATAAATATTGGGCTAAAATCTTAAGAATTTTTAGTGACAGCCGTCTCTTTCTGCTGTGGTCCTTTGTATATCTAGAAGATTATTGATAAATAATTAAAATAACATAATAACTCATACCTCATGTATTTGATATGCCAATATTGGACTAACATACGCGGTTTAACTGGTGTACCTCAACATACGAAGCGCTTTTTTTTAAAAAAAAGGAAGATTATATCGAGAGAGGAAAATTTGTTTCATATACTCAAGTCGTTCTTTACAATTTGAAGGGGTTACCAATAGTCTGAGATGGCTCAATATTACTGAATATCAAGCGAGCAGACGCTCATTTCTATAATATAACTATAGAACAGAGAGCAAGAGATGGAGAAAGAAGTACTGAGAATGAGAGTAACGTTTAAACTGCGCGAAACTTAATGATGAAATAGGAATAACGACAACACACAAGTATATACAAATTCTAGAATGAAGGTATTACAGATGTGATTTTATCTCGAATATATATTTAATATATGTAATATAAGTGCTAGGCCTATGAGTAGGTTTACCATTATAGATTCAAGTTCAGCCGCAGGGAGTTACGCATTTGGACAGTTCAGAGCACATGCAATATATTGAACATAATATATTTCATAGATATTCACTACAGTCAAAAACTTTCTGACTTGATCCTACGTCTTAAATAAGATAAACGACTATTTGTAATATGTGTTGAAGCCCGCGTGTTGCCCTGAATGTAAGGGGAACTAAGAATGAAAACATAATGTAACTTGCTTGCACTCGTATCGCAAGGGGAAACTAAAGATCGTTTTAGGTGGTGTTGGTTGTCCCATCCTATATATTGTACCTCTGACCCAGAAGGCATGTTGAAATCGGATGAGTCAGACCGAAAGGTACATATTTTACTTAGAAAATATATTCTGGCATAAGAAAAAGACTGGCGAGTTAAAATGTTTAATGAACACACAATTGTTACAACTCTATCCAATTGTAAAATCATATGTTGTGTGTCATGTGACGTATTAATTCCAAACGTTGTCTTCCCAATGAACTCTCTGAACCTCTCTCTGTCTTGGGCGATGTGGCTTGCATTTTCTAGCGATGTATTCATATTATCTTTAATGTCGTCAGTCCATCGTCTTCTTGGTCTGCCCCTTCTCCTCTACCCAGGTACTCTTCCCTCCATTATTTCTCTTTCTAAACAGTTATGTCTCTTTATATGTCTAAACAGGCTTAGTTTTCTTTTTGTTATTGTGTTTAGTAACCAACGCTCTGGAATATTCAGTGTGTTTATAATATCTGAGTTTCTGATTTTATCCTTCCATGATATTCTAAGTATCTTTCTGTAGCATTTCAGCTCGAAGGCGTTGATCTTCTTTGCCGCTGTTTTACTAAGAGTCCATGTTTCACAGCCGTATGTTGCAACCGGAAAAATAAAAGTTCGTAACATTGGCACTTTCGTTTCTATTTTGTTGTTTTTCCATATGTTTTTGAGCCGTGTTATTTTGCAATATGCCATTGCCAATCTCTTCCTTATTTCTGCCATGCAGTCTCCTGCACCGTTGATGTTTGCTCCTAAGTATTCAAATTTATCCACACATTCTATCTCGGTATTGTCTATTCTGATTTTTGGTTGTTGTGTTGTTATATCTGTTGACATGATTATTGTTTTTTGCGTGTTTAAATACAAATTTTGTGCTTCGCTATATTTCTTATATATATATATATATATCAGTATGTTACATATGTTAAAAAAGATGAAGCTCAAGTAATTGCATTATGATGGATTGTACTGTTCTTGTCATTTCTGTAATAATTTGTTTAGTCTACTTGATTGTGTAGTTTTGTGTGAAATAGTATATGTTTGAGAGGTTAATGTCGAAGTCAGCTGTGCCGAATCATCGACGCACATTTTACAGCGACATGACGCATTTTCGTTCTCTGGAATACATCCAGCTACAAATACAGTATGAACAAGTCTATTGTCTTTCCCCAGGTGAACGATGATTGATCTATTAACACTTGCCTTTAGTTTCAGTCAATCCATCTATTGTTCTTACTGATCTTTGGCATGTTTGAGATATCGCTTTTATATTATCTAACAGCTATCAAATGATGTTCTTGAGAATAACGGAAATTGTTATATGATGTTATACATTTCTAATGTCTCACAGAGAATGTTTCTATCTACTTTGTCGAATGCCTTTTTCCTGGTTTACCAATGCTATGTTTAGATCTTGGTTGTATTCGATAGCTTTTTCACGCAGTTTTCTTGGTGTAAATATGAAAACTGTCTATATAAATTAAATGTGAAAATAATATTGCCTGTACAGCCACTTCTGACGCCACTTTGAGCGGGACTCAGCTGTGGTTCTGCGATACATAGTATTCTCTGTTCTATTATTTTTTGCGTAGAGCATGAATAATAAAGAGTTGCATCTATTATCATTCACATTCTCTCTTACTACCCTTGTTTTCCCATAATAGTACAATTATTGCTTTTTGTCTCTGGTCTCGTACTTTTCTTTCTTTAGAGGCAATTGTGAATAATCTTGCTAGCCACTGGGCCCATGTGTTTGTACATACTTTTATTGCTTCGTTTGCTATACCGTCACTCATGTGATTTATTACTTGAACTAATCTTTTAAGACTTTATATTTCTTGATTTAGTATATCTGGTTCAGTGGTTTCTATATCTTTCTTATCGATGATGGGTTTATATTATGTTGTGATGCTTGGATTGTATAATTCCTGTAAGTATTATATCCATTTTACTTTCCTATATATATAATGGGATTATACATTAATTTTTTCTCTCTGCATTCTTAATCACATTGGTAGTTCACACAAATGAAATTACTTTAAACATGGCAGCTGCTATTTGTCCTCAAAATTGTAAACAATTATATCGTATCGTTGAGTTTACACATTGGCTTAATAAATACACCGTTCAATTTCACAGAGACTTCAATTGTTTCAAAATCTCTCACGTTCCTAGTTAAATAAAATCAGGGAAAGATAAGTATCTTTGAATCAGCAAGTCTAAAACACACATGGTTATATAAGAATTTATCCATGTGTAGAATCCAAAAAGAGTGCTTATGTGTCAGTCTAGTGGAGATTATACTTTTTTTGATGTTGTTGATGGTGAATTTTTAAGGCGTGCTAATGCGTCCCTCTTTTTTCCTGGTTAGGGAGTTTTACTGTCATCACAAAGAAAAGTATGTTTTCAAAAGTATAAATTCAAAAAGATAAACGTTCTTGAACACAGTGAGAGTGAAGCAGGGGGCAGCACTACGTGCAAACGGAAAGGGGCAATTTTAAAAGGAAACCGTAAATAAAGTGCTGTTCAGCTCGAGAATATGTTTCGAGTCCCTGGTGTTTGCTAACAGACCAAGCCGAAATTTACCGTCGCTACTTTCCTATACCGGAAGCATGCTCTCTGAGAGAAAAGATTCAGTACACGATGGGCACAAGCACAATACGCCTGATTACGCGGGAAGAGTTCAATGGTAGCGGAACACCTTGCGCGAGAAAACCGTAGTAGACCGAAGCCTAAATCCATGACTACCGTCTCGCGGAGACTGCCACACAGGGAAATGTTTTGGCTTGAAAAATCTAAGAGGATCATCATCATCAAGTACAGTCTCCGCAACCGAAGGTTGGCTGCAACGGTATCTCAACAGCCCCTGTTTCTTGTCTTGGTGGTGCACTCTGCTAGACTGACATGTCAATCGTGTAATGTTACTCTCGCACTTGTATCTCTGCCTACCTCTTGCTAGCTTCCCTTTGAGTTTACCCTCATGTAAGTTCTTCAATAAGGTGTCATGTTTTTTTAGTTTGTCCAAAATATGTTATTTGCCTGATTTTTATTTCTCTTAGTAGTTCTTTCTTCATATTAAGTGTTTTAGTACCCCTTTGTTGTTTTTTTTCTTTCTCCATGATGTTCTCCCTATTCTTCTTTATATCCACATCTCAAAGGCATCAATTATGTCTTCTAATTGTGTATTTAGTGTCCATGTTTCTGAGTCATACATTAATATATAATAGATGTATCATTTTATAATTCTCATTTTTAACTTGTTTGTAATTTGTTTAGATGTTAGTATTTTCTTCATATCATTGAAGGTACTTTTAGCCATTCCTATTCTCCTTTTAACTTCTGTTTCACATCTGCCCTCATTTGTGACTATGTATCCAAGATATAGATAATGTTTTACTTGTTGCAGTTTCTCTCCTTATATGTTTATGTTCAGCTCTTGCTCATCTGTGTCTTTATTGGATATCCTCTATGCCAAGAGGATAGTGTGTGATAAACCGTCACAGCGTAGAGTCGATATAACATTGCCGTCTGGCGATAGCCAGGAAGGTTGTCATAGGCTAGACAAGCCCACTATCTGAAGTAAAAGCCTAAATATCTGGACCTCATATATTCAGGGCCAACTAGCAGAATACCATACTTCAGGCTCCTTGGCGGAAATCACACGAATTTACGTGGTGGTTAACAGAGAGTGAACGCAGAAGAAAAAGTACATATAGATATATATGTGTGTGTGTGTATGAGTGAGTGTGTGTTCTCAATACGAGTACAATGGGAAATTAATGTAATCCATGAGACACGATATTTAAACAAAATGAAATACTGATTGACCTATATAGTTTTTGAGACTAACGCATACCTATGTTTATGTTAGGTTAGGTATGTTTATTATCCTCTTTGCACACATTATATGTCTATAGTTGACCAGTTATTCGGCTCAGTAAATATCTCGGGGTATAACGACTAATGGATCAGATTCTATGTTATTTCTGTGCTCTTTTAGGAATCTTTATTATATATCC
Source organism: Meghimatium bilineatum (assembly GCA_034231615.1). Classification (NCBI taxonomy): domain Eukaryota; kingdom Metazoa; phylum Mollusca; class Gastropoda; order Stylommatophora; family Philomycidae; genus Meghimatium; species Meghimatium bilineatum. The sequence goes on from CM067299.1 coordinate 81,297,598, forward strand.
TCTATTGGTTATGACTATACTCACTCACATATTCGCGTATTCTCGATATTGATTCATGATAATGTATCTCACGGTAAATAATGAAGATCTACAGCAAATTGCAATGAAACGAGAGTCATGGAAATCTATGACATCCGCCCTATGGCAATCTATGACACCCGGCCGCGTCTTTGGCCATAACTAACTAACTAAATGTATCTCAAAACCGTGTTATCGTGCGTATTCACGAAATACACTAAATATGTCTACTCGATTAACCATCTGTTATGGTGGCAAGATTAGCTGATTTGTCAGCCAGTTCGTTGTCTTCCACACCCGAGTTTCTAGGGACAGAGAAGAGATGAGCGTGATTTTTCGCGGTGAGGCCCACATTTTAGCTCAATCTAATGACTTCATCCACCATCATCATTAGTTAGCATATTCTGAACAGAACATCTCACTCACCCCAGCCTTTCGAAACTTCTGTCGATCTTGAACATGTTTTCCTGCTTGTGTTACTGTCATGTTCCGGTAGTCGTTGATGTCTTGCGTTCATCGTCTTCTTGCTGTGCATCTTGTTCGTCACACCCCTATCATCCCATACCTAAATGTCTGTTTTGACTTTCTGAATCATATTCATTGTCTCACTTAGTATGCACGCACGGAAATATGCTTTTTCATGTATTGATTATCACGACAAACTATTTCAGAAGATCGAGTACCTGTTTCGTTATCTGAAATTTTCGGTTGAACTAGAAGTCTGACAATGTGACACTGAAACTCATATAAGAACTACTCGTCTACCACGGATCGAATATAAGAGAGTGACAACAAGAAAGAGTTCAGATGTCAAATCAGAGCAGAGACAAGAAGTTCAACTTCATTGAGTATGAATTTGTTGAAAACACAGCATACTTTGTGTTCCATCATGTAACATGATACATTCACCATTGTCGTAACGCCTATCAACGCACAAAGTTGATATGGCTTCCATTCCAGGATTACACAACTGTAGGACAGACAGTGCATCACAAGAAACACCATTTATTAACATTATATTTTTTGGGTATTTTTAATTATTTCTGCAGAAAGCGCGCACACATATATAGCTATTTACTATAGACATTACATAAAGATACGCTTAAGAATAATTTATGATGACATTTTTTCTCGGAACTGAAAACGGAAATTCCGTATCTGTACTGAACATTTTCATAGAAAAGAAAAACATACGTCCGTAGCTGCATTTAAAGAGTATATAAGGCATGTTTTTTTAACTAGATAATATGTTATATAGGGTTTGCAAATACCTGTTTCGGATGTGAAAAAATGGAGACGGGGGGGATATCTACTAAAGCTACGAACATGATCACTCAGCTTCACCAGTCTAAATATTCACGCTATCCCACTTGAATTCACTAAGCACATATCGCTACTATCTCATTGCTCTTCCATTACATTATGATTTTATATCTAATATTCATTCTCTGTTTCCACTTTTGAGGTAAGTATTTTTATTTTTATTTACTTGCTATTATGTATTTTCATTTTTCCTCCTCACTTGCTTCTGTTCACTTTTCCCTCCCTACTTACTACTATCTTCTCCCCACACCTTCTTCTCTCCTGTTATGCTGCTACATCTTTACTTCCCCCATTACGTATCTGCTATTGCCATCCTCTCTTCCTTATTATAACCATATTTGTCTCCATGTACGATTTGTTTTATTGTGGTAGTTTGTTTGCCCTGATGACGGCTTTTTAGACGAAACGTCGTCTGTCCCTGTATCTCGTTGTTAGGTTGTTTTATGTTTTATTTTGGTAACACATCTACCTCTTTTTGTTTATCTGATCACCACTATACCTAGCATGCATTTCAGTGATCTAGAGACTCATTGACTTTCGGCACACTTAAAACGTAAATATATACGGAGAAGAAACATATGCAAATCGTCAATTGTTTAATATATGGCTATGTTAGAGAAGAGTGAATGATAAGAACGAGTGTCGTGATGAGGACTACAAAGTTAGAACAAGTCGTGTGATTCTGGATAGTGTGTTTGTCGGTCAAGTCAAGTACAAAATTGTATGCACGATAGTATATGTGAATCAGTCTGAGAAAAATACTCTATATTTCCTAAAAATGTATAACATTAAGAAATATACAAATAATTTTAACAGCCGAAATCCAGATATAATATTGTGAATGTAATAGGTGTTTAGTTAATATAAGGAGAATATAATTTCCATAATATATAAATTGCCATCATGTATTTCTTTAGTCCTCTATGTATAATTATAATTATTTCCTTGTTGCTCTCATTTTACTTATCAATATGGATTAAAAATTTCATATTATTTTAATACATCATTTTAAAATAATGCGTCTGTGATTAGTACTTTCACAGTAAGCCTAGTCTATAATTTTGAAACAGACAGAATTAGCTGTAGTAAATGAATGATACATTTCAAAGTGTAAAGAGTGACCATATAGTAAGATCGATTTACTAGATATGAAATTATATTAATGTGCACGTTATTGCGAAAAGTCACGAGTAATCATTTTTAAATAATCATATAGAATATATAAAAACTAATGATATATAATTTCGCTTTCTGTAACATACATTTTTACTTGCATATATACATTTATATATAGTTACGCACAAAATATGAATGTGCTAGACCTTGATTCTTGATTAGGAACAAACGTCACATCACTGGGACATTCCCATACATGTTCTGCTTATCGTTCATTTAACCATCTAACAGTGTGTAAGCTTATTGTCTCAGACAGTAGATGATTACGCGTTCTTCTGATTTTCCCGAGATGAGCAATTTCTCCAATCACCTCTAGTAACTTCCGTTTCGAACATTATGTGAATATGTACATTGTCCGGTTAGGCCTCCTCGTCTTCTCATAGGGTATAAATGACTGCTCTAATTAATTCAATTATGTATCTTGTTATCTCGGTACCAAGGCTTTACCAGCCAACACTTCGGATCTTTCGTTTCCCCTGACCCCAGCATGTCCTGGTTAGTAGATCCGTGTAATGCTCTGCGCGTTGTTAAACCGAATTAACCATTCAGAGTGCTAGGCATATATGCTTCAAGTAGTAAAGGTTTGACCAAGGCGTTGCAGGACGTAAATCAATGACGACAACTTATGCCAACCACGTAGTTCACATGGAGATTCGCGTGAATGTTCAAAACAGGTTAGTTATTATGGCGCCTTGAGGAAGATCAAACTCCAGCGCCATCCCCTATATAGACACCTCTCTATTCAGTAGTGGCGAAGTGGTGTATTTATTTTTACTTCCCAATGAGGCCCAGTTGCAACCTTTTAGTTGCCCCGTTGTAGTAGACGAGCGACCACTATTAAAGTTACATGCAAATAGTTATCACTTGGTCTAAGACAGTATCTTCAATAGACACAAATGACAATGAGGCCATGGTTAACTTTGAGAACAGCTGTTAAAAGAGATAAAAGTGTACATTGATATACCACCAAATCATGCTTTTCATCGTGCACACCAGAGGCATCATTGAAACAGGTATATGGAAAAACAACAACCGCCATCTTACAAATTGTTGTTATTGTGTGAAATCGTATATTGTTATCCAGATAAAATAAAAGTATGTTGTGTAGATATTTATCAACTTATTCTTGTGTTTACAAACATGCATTATGTCGTATTTTAAACAACTTATTAATCTAGTTGGACACCAGGCGCCATACTTAATATTGAGTAAAACTGATGGCCACGTTTTAAAAAAAAAGAAACCTTTAAGTTGATAAATTGATGGTTTATTTTCAGAATAAATCAAAACACCAGTTCAGTAAGATTAGCGCATATTTATTACGAAGTAAGTACCAGGTAAGCAATTTTGAAGAAATATAAAGCAACAAGAACACAGTATATACAGTTTTACAATTGCTGTAAAATTAAATACTAAATAAATAAAAAATAAGTTATGAATTTTAAAACAAATGTGACTTTTTGTAAGATATGATACGATAACAGTGCTAACACGGTACAATATTGACGTAGCGTGAAACGTGTATAGCTACAGTGGTCAGCTCGACGAAAGAGGTTATGATTATTCACTTGTTTGGAGCGGATGCGCAATTGAGGAAAGATATTAATCAGAAATTGGCTCCGCTATTCAAAGAACACACATTGGCAAACTAGTAGGCCCACCAAAGACAATAACTAATCAGTTCATAACGATAAAAGCCTTCCTTCTCTTTGGTAAGAAATATGCACTCATAATCAGTGTAAATGAGAAATCATGCGCATCGCATGCCGACAGATAGGAAAGCTGTCACTGGCCAGGGAAGATAGGGAATCGAATTAAAGGCACGCCAAAAATCGGATGTACTGGAACCTTCAAGGGCAAATAACAAAGTTCTGCTCTTGAACTGGCATCAAAACCGTACTAAACTCTCACCGGCTGAAATCGCACGAACTTTCGTGTTGGTTATCAGAGAGCCAACGCAGAAGAAGAATATTAAGAAAATTATAGACTAAACAAAAGCATTTAGAACAGTAAGTAGAGAGGGTATGTGGACGAGTATGATCAAATATTTTTGCCCATATAAATTTATCATATTAGTAAATCGATTGCATGATGGAATGCAATCTAGACTGCGGAATGATGGAGATTTATATTCAAGTTTTTCTGTCTCAAACGCAGTTACACATGTGCATTAGCACCTACCATGTTTAACATCTTGTCATCCAGCCATGTGTGATGATGTATTCAGCGATCTGAACTTGGAAGTAGACATCAAATATCGGATTGATGGGACATTGTCTTCTGCATCTTCGATCACAATTGTGATATCAAATCACACATTCAATCAATAAACCCATAACCCTTCAAGGTCGTAGGGGTACCACAGTGGATGCCTCAGCACACAGAGTCCTCCAGCGAATTCTATCCTCAGCGATGCGGATGAGTGTGGAAATATCTTGCCCTGCCCATTCATTGATGTTGTTTGGCCTCCTATGCTTCTTCCACCCTCGACAGTTCCTTGCAGTATTGTTTTTGACAAGGTATCGTGCCTGCATACATGTCCGAACCATGCTAGTTTTCGTCGTTTCACTATTGAAAGCAATGGCTCCTGAAAACCTGCACACATCTCTACTTTATTTCTTACGTACACATTGGTCTTATGTTCCCTATAGGAAATTCGTAGAATTCTTCTGCAGCATTTATACTCGAAAGCCTGTAATCTCCTCTCCATGTCCGCAGTGAGTGTCCAACTCTCACAACCATACAACATAACAGAAAGCACCAGCGACTTATACAGTTTGATTTTAACTCCAACACTGATGTTGCTTTTCCAAATCACAGTTAGCCTTGACAAGGACGCTAAAGCCATCTCCAGCCTTATTTTTAGTTCTGCTTTGCATTTACCATCGCTGCATATACCGGATCCGAGGTATTTGAAGGTATTCTTATCCTCAAGCGTGTGTCCATTCATCACGATATTAGTCTCGTTTTCTGTGTCTCTGCTGTTTACCAAGATTTTGCTCTTATCTGTATTGATTTCCATTCCGTACATGCTGGTAACTTTTTCCAACTTTGCTGTTAATTCTTGCAATGATTGTTCTGACCCAGCTATACGATCAATATCATCAACGAAACGCAAGTTGCAAATAGGGAGACCTCCGATCGATATAGACGTGTTGTAATCATGTAATGTCATTTTGTAATCAGTAAATCACACATTATCAGCGATCTATTTGCTGATAACTGAGGCTAATTACTGTAACAAATACTAGTTGTTCACAAAATCCTACTTGTTCTTCCGCCAACAATATGTCTGGCTATAAGTGTATGGATATATGTTTATTTTATGTACATACACGTATTGTTGTGTTTTATGCTGTGTATGAGTAGGAGAAAAAAATACAATCATAAGAAGGAAGCTACATTATTTTTAACAGCCAAAGAGATATGGCGGCATCGAAAGATGCATTCTATTCTGGAGAGCATAGTGCCAGGGGAGAGAATACGAAGTAGACCAAGAAGACGATGGATCGGCGACATCGAAGAATGTATGAACATGCCTGTCTCCAATTCATGTCTGTTTTCCAGGAATGAAGAGGTGTTCAGAGTATCCACGACTAAGACACCGTTTTGGAACGAATATGTCACTTGATATATATATTAGTTCGTAGCTAAATGTATGAATGTGGAAATCGGCAGCTGAATATGAAGATGCACGCTGTGAGAGCGCTAGACATTCTAGGGGTGATAGTATCAGTATGCGCGGGTGCTTATACAGTTGTTGGATACGTGTGGTTAGCCGCGTAGTGCAGTGGTTAGCGCACTGGTTTCGCATATGAGTGGTCCTGGATTCATTCCCCATTTGAGGTGGAAAGATTTCTCCGATCACAACGGCTCCCAGGTCGACCCAGCCTTATATAGGTACCGGATTAATCCGGGAAGTGAAGACTTCGAGGGGGAAGAGATGGCTACCGCCCTCATTTGCAAAGCCTCTGAAATGTGAGATCGCTAACATCTCACACCCGTACGGCATAAATAAATGTTATGGGCTACTTTACATTTTTTATGGTTACGTGTATGAGTTGGTATATTACATGTAGAGGTGCGAGTCTGAGTTTTGTATTTAATTACTTTCCTCTGGAAATTACCCGCTGTTTCGGATGGTTTATTTTGTTTTTCTTTAGTTTTAGTCATCGTCAGAAGGTCTAGGAATTTCACCAGTGACCTATTGTACTAATCCCTATGCAACAGTAAACCCCATGTAGATGACACGTTTCGCTTGCTGACAAATCAATGCACTTTTATACAATTAGATTGAACATCCCCTGAGTACTATACTGTTCTCAAAGCATTGGGTAGAAGTGAGATTTGTAATCTTTTGTGTTTAATAATGCTCTTTGAAAAGCCAACCATCAACACAAAATAATTACACAAAAATAACAAATCTATAATGAACATAACAATCAGAATTGAAATAAAAAACATGAATCTCATATTGATTGTTTTATTTTGTAATATAATGTGCAACAATCAAAACATTCGGCCACGTTCAATGAAAGATGATGATGATAATAATTACAATATAAATAATAATAATAATAATAATATTATCAAAGTAATCCCTTTAGTTGTGAGCAGACATATCTTGACAAAATATGGCCTTTCTGACAAATGCAGAGGTGCTGATCAGTAGAGTAACATTTGTGACACATCAGCACTATTGAGTTGTCTCAAGGTACGGCTATGTTAGAGGGTATATTTATGACTGTTTAGTCTTCGAAGGAAGGCATTTCAGTACTGGACGATCCCAGTATCCTCACATTCTGACACCTTCTTCTTCTATTTCGAAGTTTGACATGTCTACACAGCACTTCCGGTTAGCGTACTGAATGCTAGTGTATTTGAATATTTCGCAGTTCTCCAATACAGCTTTCTGTGAATATCCATCTATATAGGTCAGTGGTCTTCTCTTAGCTGATTTAGTGTATTGCATTCTTGCAAGATCCGTTCAGCGATATGTGCTGCCTGTCCACGTGAACACAGAGGTGATGGGGCCAGTCTTAGTCTATTTAAAAGGCTATTTACTCTGCTGTATCCTGTTTTGAGGTGGAAAATAATAACTGCTGAGCTCTTTCGAGATAGTCGTTGTCTTTTAGGTTGTCAACTTTCCTGATGGCTTTGATCACTGTTCTTGGTATGTGATTTCTTGGTCTTGGTCTTTTTATTCCTGTGTTGCTCCATCTTTTGCCAGCCTATATTCCTCTTCATTTCCTGGTATGCCATAGTGGGATGGTATCCACTGCAGTACGACTATCCTTTAAATGTTCACTTCAGGTCTGTGGTATTGTTTTTCTAGGGCTTATGGGAAAGACATTGTATCAGTAAAAATCACCACCTGTTCACATTGGCTTGTTGTCTTTCTAATTATTTCTGCAGCCATATTTAGAGTTGTACGGCTGCAGAGTAGTTGGAACAGAAGATTGCAGTTGGTAAACATGTAGGTTCATATTTTATCTTCATATTTTATGTACACTCAATTCTTCACTGCTCTGGTTGCTGAGCTTTCGGTATATATTTGTATCCATACTTCTCTGGGGTGCATATCTTCAATCATGTTGTATACTATCGTTTTGTTTTGGAGCTTGTTCAGTTCTATTATTATAGTGTAGTTATTGTGTGTATAACGTTGTTACATCCCCTCCCCTTACCAACTAAGTAGGAGGCGCATATGTTACTTTAGCTACACTTATTTGCAATGGTCCTAACACATCATCATAATTTACTATGTGCACAATCCATGGCATATATATACTAAATAATGGCAATATTTTATCATCATTAACATTCGGAAGTTGCATACACAAAATATCTGCGATGTAACAGATAGTGTGGGAGTAAATATTTCAACTATTGTTGAGAATTATTAAACAGGTTACGGTTATTTATATAGTGTAGCATTTACTGTGTTATGGTGTAATAAGGGTTTTCAACAATTTTAGTTGTTCCCTTTGACCCTCTTTTATTGATAGTCTTCCCCCTTATCGTTAGCTTTAAATCTACGGATCCTCATCTCTATTTAATTGTCAAAATATTGACCCATTCTCCAGCAAAAAACACAAAACCGAACAAGGACAAAGACAACACAGAACAAGGACAAAGACAACTAAATTATATTTCTTTTACATTAAAACATAACCTAATGTTCAATTTGTGTTTTTCTAACACAACCAACTTTTGTTGTTACAGGTTCACGCATGACTTGTCAAAATTTAAAAAATATCTGCCACACCAACGTTTTTGCTATTTTTGCTATTTATACAAATACTATGTGATCACCCAGATAACATAATTAGGGTACTCTACTGCATAAGATGAGAATGCAGAGACATGGGATCATCTCTGTGTTATATGTTCTGAAGACTACATACATCTCTGATCAACCACTGGCTAGATAGCTAACACGAACAGTAGTTTAGTTATATTTACATATACACAGCAATCCAGTCAGGGTACTACACAATGATGAAGAAATAAACATTGCCAATGACACATAGGCCTACTTATCTTGACTTCGGCAGCGGAAATTTACTTAGCTTGTTCAGAATAGCTGTAAAACATTGCCTATAATAATATGACTAATTTTCTTCTGGAACTCACTTCTCCATTTCTAAATTATGTCTTAAAACTTTGATCTTCATTCGATTTCAGCCGTGAATTAGCAGAGCATCTACTCTGTTGAAAGTATATTTCCTATGTTCTTATGATAATTTCTCACTATGAAATCGGTATGATTACTGCTGTATTTTCTTATAATCAGCAGATTATCAAGGAGTGCAGAAAACCATCATCAAGATTTTATTTGCAAATATTAGCTATATAACCTTCTTTTGCTTGCAAGTAATAATTTTAGAATGAACTCAAACAGAACAAATTCGAACGTCTTGCTAAAATTATTTAACTTCGCCTGGAGAATGCTCACATAAAATATGTTTGTTATGAAATTGGAATTATAATATACTGTGCAAAAAGCCCACAAAAAATAGTTACAAAATAAACATTTACACTAATGTTATGTTTAAATTTATATGATATAGTATAAAACAATTTAAATGCTGCATAAAATTTAGCGTTGCAGACGTTAAACTTTCATGTATTATCATTCCCATTGTCAACAATTGTCAAAATAATTTATTGACGTATTATATAGAAAATAATAAGAAAAAATAATAAAATATTCCCTTATTTCTACTTTCAATATAATAATTTAAAAGCGGTCTTATTTCCACTCCATGTAAAAATAAAAATAAGAAAGAGGTCTTTATTTTCACTCCCTGAAAATAAAAAGACACGATCTTTATTTCTACTCGCTAAAAAAAAAAGCAATCAGTCCCAAATTTCCACACGTTATGAAAAAATATATAACACATATCGGCCCTTATTTTCACAAGGGAGTGAAAATATATAATGCGAAAAACTTGATTAAATGCCTTAACCTGTAAACACGTAGCAATGGAAGTTAGTTTTTATTATTTCATATTGGTTTATATTTTATATTTAGAGTGATAAACAAATGTTGAATTTTCACTGAAAATTATTTCTCATTATAAAAATTTCACGAAAACTCTTTCTGTATTTGGAGCTCATTGAGTAGTACAAAAAAATATTAGCGCTAGAGTTCATGGCCTGGAAAATGAATGCAATAGTCCACATTGCAGCACAAATATTGAAGTATTTGCCTCTAATGTTAAACTCAGGCCCAACAATAAATGTTGCTAAAGCGTTGACTGCACCAGGAGTATAGCAAACAATCAATATAGTGGCTATTAAGACAGTCATCTTCACAGCTTTCTGATCTCTTTGAGAAATCGTGTTAAGCTTATTTATGACAGACGTAACACTCTCACGCCACTGGGAAGTTTGTCCCAATTTTGTCACTAATAGACAAGTGAAGACTATCACACCGATAAAGGAAAGTGAACCCATAACTGAATGGAGAACGTAGACGACGCCCTCAACCTTGTCTCTGTTGCTTGTAAATACTAGAGCAATAAGTGTCCTGTTCCTGGATGGGATAAATCTCCACCCAAGAAAAGATGTAGCGTATTCTGGAAAGAGAGTCATCAAATTCACAAGATATATCATACACAAGATAAATGTTGTTTTCTTTGGCGTGATTATATCTTTGACTTTCAGAGGCATAGCTATACTGATATACCTCTCAGCTGTTATGTAAACTGTGATAAAACCTGTAATTCTTGAAAAGCAAACGTGTGGCCACGCCCCTGAAAGATACATGACTTCTATATGATACCACGGAACTTCCGGTACATCAAACAAAGGACTCATGCTTACGGATGCCCATAGTAGAGTTATGAGACAAATCATGTCTGATATAGCAAGTCCAAAAAACCCAATGTTAACAGTATTTCTGAAACCTTGCTTATAATATACTATAATGTTGATAGCATTTGCTATAATCCCAAAAAGACAGACAATGCTACAAATTGTTACCAGATTGACGATATCAAACATTTTTCTGCTATTGTCACTCAGAACAATCGCCATTTTGATTTCTTGAAGCTGTGCTAGAAAGTTATGTCAACATAATAGAGTTCACTCTTATAACATTTTATTTTCAAAGTCAATATACTGGTACATATATGTAGAATAACTCGCATTTAATATGCCACTATTTGCACAATCAAACTGTTACTGTCACTACACGCCGTTTTTGTATTGTGTTTATTTTATATAATTTGCATGATGTGCAAAGTTTACACGTAACGTCTTTTTCTGCGGTTTTGAGACCTTTCTTGTCGATTTGGACTGAAGGCCATCGAGCCCGCGGTAGACCAATACTGAGGTATTAAGATCGCAGTGAAAGATTTTCACGTAGAATCAAAAAAAAAAAAAAGGAAAAACAAGGTCGAAACTCAGGATGTCTGGAGGCAGAACCTGCGTATCAAAAATTATGTAATGCTCACTTATTGCACACTGGTATCTGGGTTTGTCCTTCATCTACGATAGTGCTAGAGAAGAACTTTACATGTAGAGTAATGCGTCGGATTTCATATAAAGTAAAGCAACTAACTCCTACAGAAAGAACAAAAAGTAAAGAAAAAATATGTGACGAGTAGAAATAATTATGAATAGTAAATATTTATTGTTTAATTGTAAAGCAGGTTGAGTTGAGTAGGACAACAATCTTATTCACAGAAAGAGATATATGTAACTATTTACAACTTAAACACAACCTGATAGCTGTATCCTATTTCTCTAAAAATTAAATGGTTAGTATTGTTCAATAAAGTGCCTTCAGCAGCATCGTTCTATATTGTACAGAAAACACAACCGGCCAATATAAAATTGCCATTGTTTTGCCACCAAAAATCAAACCATTTACAAAATATGGTATACATGTTTGCTTCGATCTGTGGAAATGACGAACAACACATCTCTTATATACTTTTGTCCACTATGGAAGTTCTTTTTAATTTTATCTCATATTCAGATACCCCTGACTCAACTTTGTGTAATGCTTCTGAAAAATAACCTCATTTAAGGTGTAAAATCATCCATAGAAACAATCTTTTTAAATGAAATTATACATCCCCTTTCTGTATGGACAATAGCAAGCAACACTGAAATGTCAACTATCGCAATATGTTTTGCTACAGAAAACTTAGATGTTGTCCCCTAGGCATGTCAAGATACCATTCATAATCTTATCTCATATTTACGCTGTAAATGAACATTTTCTTCGTTATGAGTAATGGTGCGATGCAATAGAAATCAAATCACAGCAGAGGCAGGATTAACAGACTCACATAAGAATATGAACAGCACATCAAGTATCTCTGCATAGTCAAATAAGTGGCAGTATTTAATATTAAATAGATGTGAAATACCAGTTTGGAATCTGATATGTACTCAGACACGATTGTAACTTTCAAGTAACGTGCAATAGATAAAATACCTTCACATTTAAAAAAAAATATTATGTTGTGCTAAGTTAAGACGTGAAAACAGAGATTTATGATCATGGCTCCCAAATTGCTAGATGTTTTGCTAATGTTGGTGTTGAATTATATCAACTTATTCGTGTGGCTTGAAGCAGCAAAATTGTGCGGAGAAGAAAAAAGGTTTAAATGATTATGAATGCCAACAAATGTCACAATTTGTAAATAATATCACTGCATCCGTATACAAATATATACGACATGTCACAGTAGGTCACGAGTAGGTATATAAAAGTCTATATTTTCTAGAAATTTAGATCAATAATTATGACTAAGTAAAGTTCATATGAGATAAACATTGGTTTAAAGTTTTTATGTTATCCAAATTTCATCATATTTTATATGTGCTAACCTGCAATCACATAGTAGAGTCATACATTAAATTCCTGAAGATTGATCTGTTTGTCAAAACTCTACCTATTTTTGATAGGGAAATGAGACAACTGAAAGCAACTAATGCGTACAGTTTAAACAATAGACTTAATGATAATACGTTAGTATATATTACTATAGGTTTAAGCAGTTACGCTAATTATTAAGTTGCTATTGTCATTATTCATAAACAGATCTCGCGTATATTTCAAATTACTTCATGTGTATACTTATTGAAATAAAAGAAGTTAGCATTTGATAGCTTGTAGAAGTGTATTCGTTTGACTGCAACAGACTAGTGACATATTGATTTGTACATAAACATGTATTCCAATAAATGTGACGATACACGCCTGCTCGTTTGGCTGCAAACAATTATGTCATGTCTATGTCTTTTTTTCCTCTGAAATGTTCAATAAAAATGATGTGAAGATAGTATATTTTATATATATATATATATATAATATATATATATATATATATATATATATATATATATATATATATATATATATATATATATATATATATATATATATATATATGTATATATATATATATATATATATATACATTTTTAATTTTCAATTGCATAGACAAACAGTGTATTTATTATACTAAAATATATCATTATAGGCCCCTATATATATATATATATATATATATATATATATATATATATGCATAATAGATGTGTTACAATAAAATTCCTCCAAGTGGATGTATTATATAATTTACGTAAAATACATCAGCAGTTTATTGTCTATTGTCTTTCCCCAGGGAATGATTGTTGATCGCATTCACACTTGCCATTAAGCGTAGGGGTGGTAGCTTAAGCTGTTGTTCCAAGGCCAGATATGTCGCCGTGGTTGCATCTAGTCAATGTTTGTTCAAGGTTATCTTGATGTTTTCTATCCACCGTTTTCTTGGTCTACCTTTGGCTTTACGCCCGGATATTCTTGTATTATATGCTCTTATCATCAGCAGTATTGGTATGAAAACAAGGAAGCGATTATTGTGGAACATTTCTGCACCTGAAGTCGGCAGAATAGGTCCTCATTGGCATTCAAATTTTCATACCACTGTGTGGGAAGACATTGAATTCCTTCTGTGAAAAAAAACTTTGTTTGATATTGAACATTTCAGTCACCGTTCCTCAGTAAATCTCATCGGCGTGGGGACGCTTTACCTTAAGAGTAGGAATTCTTAATAATGTCCGACCACCAGCACTGTCCACATTATATACTGGGTGTGCGATCAAAACTGTTGCCACTGAGGTATTAAAAAGATAGCATATCATCCTGGATAACTCAAATAGAACCCAGTTTGTATTATGTACCGTAAATAGGGTCGCATACTGGGTGTCGTAATCAGTAAATCAGGTAATGTGAACTTTTGAGACTCAGCATATGTCAAAGAAATGTGTTGGTATACAAAGAAAACCTACATATAAGGCTTAGAGTCGAGATGGGGGTCGGTGTTCGAGAACTCAGGGGGCAATGCGTCTAACTTACGCGAAACATGTTCACTGGCAGTGGAACACCCCAAGCTAGACAGACATAGCCGACCCAAGTATAAATAACTTCTCACCGTCTGCTTGGAAACTGCAACACATGAACACGTTTTGCCTGCAAAGTTCAAGGGTCCAATGGACTGAGAACAGATACTAGTTTTTGCCTGGCAATAGATATGAAGGTTTTCACGGACTAGAAAAGCTCACATGAAATTTAAACATATTGAAATCGAATGTGTTTGGACGGAAGGATACTATCAGGCAGTTCTGCGGCAAACCAGCATCACATCGTATATCACGCTGTCAAGTGTAAATTACGCGAACTTTCGTGTTGATTATCAATGAGAAATCGCAGAAGAAATAGGAGAACATTAGAAACGTGTTAAATACATAGATTGAAGATTGTTTACTATAAATAGTTCCTTCAACTAATGTCGTTTAGCTTTCACTAATCCTTCAGTTCACTATCGTTTAGCCATTTCTTTAAACATTCGTTTAGCCATAAAGGCTCATGATATCATGACGTCACTTTATGTACGGTGAATGTTTGTATCCTTCTGAAACAAACCATAATCATGTGCCACAACGACCAGTTTAGGCTGTCATGTGGATGCCACAACTCTCTATTTCCGTTATCAAAGGAGCTTTAATCAGGGTCGTTGTCTGCTCTGTGCAATGCCAGTATCTCAGAACAAGTAATACATTCTCGAACTGTGAAACTCGCTCTCTCATGCCTCCAATCTTTCCCGTTTCCCATTGAAAGTAGTATGTTTCCAAGATACCCCCCTCCCCCCGTTGTCTCACAATGTGTCAACACAATAAAGCCTATCTCTTTCTGATATTATTAAGTAACCACGTCTCGTTTTTGACTCTCTCAATGCCCCCTCATTGGTTTTTATAACTGCCACTGCGGCTTAATATACTTGGGGTAGTTGAAAGGTTTTGCACTTTAATGTGCAGAAATCACGACACTTGCCTCAAATTCGATGTGAACTTCAGTCCTTCTAAATATATATATATTCACATCTCAAGGCGATGCACTTCTCCCATCTCTTCTTCACTTTCATAATGCCTTGATTGTAGAACATCTCCTCGTGGACCTATGATATCCATATGCACTTCCACTTCAGTAAGTCCTGGATGTCAGAAAAATAAAACCCACAAAGCGAATTCATAATGTTTGGAAATAGGTAAAGTCACTCAGTGTTTTTATGTGGGTTAGATGGATGGGGCAAGATTTCATACCCGCATTGCTGGACAAATGCAATCGGTTCAAGGGCTCCATGAGTAGGAGCATTGTCCTGAAGCATACGCACGCTTCTGGGGAGCATACGTGGTCTTTTGCACTGAATTTCATCTTTAAATTTGTTGAGAATACTTTGGTAGTACGCTGAGTTAATAATATGGCCACGAGTAACGTAATCGGTATTACCAAGCGACAATCCTAAAATAGAGTCAGAATGACTTTTCCCGTACG